>JARSSU010038837.1:0-34512 GCA_029619165.1 Eurosta solidaginis
CCCTTGAGTCTGTGATATTGGTGAAGGCCAGTATACGTAAAGTTATAATGTGTAAAATTATTAAAAAGTAATTGCTCGAAGAGGTCGTGGGACCCCACCCTCTTTCCATGTGCGAAAAAAATTTCGCTAGTAGACTACTGTCTGTGTCCCATATTTCATTAAAATCCGTGTAGCCATTCTGGCGTGATTCAGTCGCAAAGACGAAAAAATATAATAATTAAATTATAACTGTTCCTAGGGGGCGGGGACCACGCCCCTTTTAAAATATATAGCTAGTAGATCCTTCTAGACTATTGGCTATATGTGTGCAAAATTTCATCCAAATCGGTCCAGCCGTTCTTGCCTTATTGAGTCACAAAGACAAACGTCTGGACAAACATCCAAACATCCAAACATCCAAACATCCAAACATCCAAACATCTAAACATCCAAACATCCAAACATCTTAACATCCAAACTTTCCCATTTATAATATATATTAGATATATTAGATTAGATATTAGATTAGATTAGAATTAGATGAAATACCTGCCAAGATTTTAAGGGTTTTTTATTTCGCCCTGCAGGACTTTTTCATTTTCTTCTACTTAATATGGTAGGTGTCACAACCATTTTATAAAGTTTTTTCTAAAGTTATATTTCGCATCAATAAAACAATCCAGTTACCATGTTTCATCGCTTTTTCGTATTTGGTATAGAATTATGGCATTTTTTTCATTTTTCGTAATTTTCGGCGTGGTCATAGTCGGATTTCGTTCATTTTTCATACCAAGATAAAGTGAGTTCAAGTAAGCACGTGAACTAAGTTCATTAAAGATATGTCGATTTTTGCTCAAGTTATCGTGTTAACGGCCATGCGGAAGGACAGACGGACGACTGTGTATAAAAACTGGGCGTGGCATCAACCGATTTCGCTCATTTTCATAGAAAACAGTTAACGTCATAAAATCTATAACCCTACCTAATTTCAAAAGGATTGGTTAATTTTTGTTCGACTTATGGTGTTAAAAGTATACTAGACAAATTAAATGAAAAAGGGCGGAGCCACGCCCATTTTGAAATTTTCGTTTATTTTTGTATTTTGTTGCACCATATCATTACTGGAGTTGAATGTTTGACATAATTTACTTATATACTGTAAAGATATTAAATTTTTTGTTAAAATTTTACTTTAAAAAAAATTTTTTTTTAAAGTGGGCGTGGTCCTTCTCCGATTTTGCTAATTTTTATTAAGCGTACATATAGTAATAGGAGTAACGTTCCTGCCAAATTTCATCATGATATCTTCAACGACTGCCAAATTACAGTTTGGAAAAATTTTAAATTACCTTCTTTTAAAAGTGGGCGGTGCCACTCCCATTGTCCAAAATTTTACTAATTTTCTATTCTGCGTCATAAGTTCAACTCATCTACCAAGTTTCGTCGCTTTATCTGTCTTTTGTACTGAATTATCGCACTCTTTCTGTTTTTCGAAATTTTCGATATTGAAAAAGTGGGCGTGATTATAGTCCGATATCGTTCATTTAAATAGCGATCTAGATAAGTGCTCAGGAACCTACATACCAAATTTCATCAAGATACCTCAAAATTTACTCAAGTTATCGTGTTAACGGACGGACGACGGACGGACATCGCTCAATCAAATTTTTTCCCGATCCTGATTATTTTGATGTATGGAAGTCTATATCTATCTCGATTCCTTTATATATGTACAACCAATCGTTATCCAATTAAACCTAATATACTCTCTGAGCTCTGCTCAACTGAGTATAAAAAAATGTGGGAATGAAGTATGGACAAGTCTAACTCTAATTTGAACACGCTTAAAAAATCTCGCTTTAAGTCACTACAGGGGCTCATACATCTCACTATGCAAACGTATGAATGTGTTGGTTTGATTTTGTTCAATTTTAAACTTTTCAAAAACACCTAAAATTTGAGCTTTTTCTGAACAATTTAATTATGTATAAGCCATTTAGGTTGAACCGCATAGTAAACAATTTAAAGGTTAATATGTCTGCTAGACTGGATATTCACTTGAAAAATTTTTGAGTGGCTTATTCGTTCATCATAATTTTTCGGTGAGCGGTTACTTGATTTCGCCAAGTTAAATAAATCGCTTGATAGATACTCTCTAATCGGGCATCCCATTTAGTCTCAAATTACTAAAAAAAGATCATACAAGTAGCTTCTTTGCGCGCTACACTGAAGTCTAAAAAGATGTTATACACGTAGACCTGATGTATGACAAAAGCGAAACATTTTCCATATTTTCCGGAGATAGCTCCAAAATGATCCAAATATAGCATCAACACAGTCCAGAAATTTGTTTTGAAATTATGTCTACAGCAATCCCAAAACGCTTTCGAATAATTGGTAAATAATATTTTGTGGTCTATATCTCATAGAAGGTAAAAACTCTTAAAATTTGTGGTGTGCCGCTGTTCCATTTTCCCTACAATTTAAGCGACATACATGTTTCAGACCGACTCCCACGGCATCTAATATAGTAGATGAATTTGTTGAGACACTTTTCATATCAGAATATACTCTAAGGGTTTTCTTGATCATTGTCGTGGGGCGACTTTTAAGGAAAAATATTTAAAGTATTTTGATGTTAGTTTCCAGATAACTTGAGTTGAAGACCATTGGCCAGTTAGACCAACTAGGCACCACAATAGAAAGGCGTCCGCCAATATGCTCGTACTGAAAGTTCGTAATTGATCTTCAAATAGCATCGAAACTATCCGGAAAGAAAGGGAAGAAATGATCCCAAATTGGATAAAGGATAGTTGGCAAAGAATTGTAAGATGATCCCAAAAGTCTTGAGAGATAGTGTCGAAACGCTTTTGAATTACTCATCACTAACTTTTGAAAACAATCGCGAAATGTTCCGTAAATTGTCCCGAAGTAATACGAAAATAATCTCGAAATGCTCCCAAAATATACGAAAACAATGGGCAAATGATTCCGAAATCACAACCGGTAAACCCCGGTGATAGTCATGAAACTATTCTGAAATAGGCACAAGTATACAAGGAAAGCTGTCCCGAACTGATCACATAATGGTCCCTTAATATTGGGTAATAGTCCCGAAATCTCAATATACATATTTGTAGGACTGCTTTTGACTGATTTTCTTCTAAGGGACTGGATCTATTTTTATGAAACTTTGTTGGTATGTATGTTTGTGGTGCTTTGAGAATGCTTTGGATTCAGAATTTGGTCCATAGTCTTAACTATCCTTTCGAGAAGTAAGCCAGGGGCCGACCTATTCATAACAAAATAATTTAATTGCGATTTTCTTGAATTTTAGTTTGCTTGAAACTCGGTACAAGGGTACAACTTTAACAGGCTGAATATTTGCGACTTTTAGAAAAAGTTCTATTTTTGGTGCGATTTGCTTGAAATTTAGTGCAAAGGTTCTACCATGTTATATAACCTAATATTATGGAACCTTCTTTCCGCGAAGCCGACCAAGATGGTGGCAATGGTTTGAAACTTATTATGGGGGCAGTCTTTCGAATAGGCTAATCTTATATAAAAAAGACGCAAAATCTGTTGGCAGCTTTATACCTTAAGATCGGATGAACCACTCTTAAAAATCATGGTTGCGTTAGTTCCGTAGTTTTCAAGTGAATTTTAATTCCATATGTAGACCAATATCTGAGATGTAGACCAAAATACGAACCAGGGTGATCCTAAAATGTGTTTTCCCAATATGGATATAAAATAGGATGTTTTAGTGACGGTTTTAACAAGATTTGGGTTAAGAAAAGAGCGAAAAGGATAACGAGAGTTATACAAAAGATATAGGTGAAAAAGAGAAAGAAGAAAATATGAAGGAGGATTTGGAAATGGAGTGGGATATAAAGAGTGGTGAGAGGAATAAAAATAGAGATAGGGTAAGAGAGAAAAAAGAAAGTGGGAGTAGGAAATGGAGATATAAATGGAGAAAGTGCGAGTGGAAGATGGGAAGGAGAGGAACCTAGAGAAGGGAAGGATATAAAGAAAAATGGAGGGAGGTTGTGGGAGATGAATTCAGTGGGGTTAGAAGAAGGAAAGGTCCATAAAATGAAATGGAGAAAAATGTCTCCGTTTACTGAGAAAGTATGTACATGACAAAGTGGAATATTATCGGGCAGCAGAACGTCCCCAAATATCTATGTATATTTTATATCTAAAGAGTGTTGCGATTTTTTTTTAGTGTCATATAGTAAAAGTTTGTAATAACAAAGACAACGATCGGTCGGTCGGTCAGGTGAAGAAGTTGGGAGTGCAAGTGTGAGTGGGTGCGGCAACAGGAATGGAAATTGGTTCGGTCGTGGGAAGTTAAATGGAAAACGGTTGGCCAACAGTAAGAATAAAAGTGAAAGAAAAAGTAGAAAATAAAGGGATAAAGTGCGAAGAGGGTAAACGAGTCTCCGCTTGTGAAATATCGGGCAGAACAAAATCTGCTAGGTACTCCAGTTATGTATGTTTATATTTTGTTCTAATTTTTTGTTAGAATCGATCAATCAAAAAATATTTTTATAGCATACTTACGAATAATTTTTGAGTATTAACAACCAATCGCCCAGCCGTCCTGTCTCGTTACTCGTTAACAAACGACTAATTTCCACTTCGATGACTTTACTCTTTCCAACACAGCCACAGTTTAAATTTTGATGGCCGTTTTACAACAGCATGTGACTGAACCTGTTATAAACACATTCAAAAGATCTGCAAAGAGGCAGTTGCCATTTCATAGAATATCACAAAGTTAAAAGTGTCATTTGAGAGCCCTGAGAAGGGACAGAAATAGAATGAGTTATATTACTTGAGTGAGTGAGTTGCAGTGTGTTCTTGGAGGTTTGAGGTTTTTGAACGGAATAAATTTATTCAACAAATTAGTAGTAACAAGTAAGGAAGGCTAAGTTCGGGTGTAACCGAACATTACATACTCAGCTGAGAGCTATGGAGACAAAATAAGAGAAAATCACCATTTAGGAAAATGAACCTAGGGTAACCCTGGCATGTGTTTGTATGACATGTGTATCAAATGGAAGGTATTAAGGAGTATTTTAAGAGGGAGTGGGCCAAAGTTCTATAGGTGGACGCCATTTAGGGATATCGCCATAAAGGTGGATCAGGGTTGACTCTAGAATTTGTTTGTACGTTATGGGTATCAAATGAAAGGTGTTAATGAGTATTTTAAAAGGAAGTGGGCCTTACAATACAAAGTAAGTTCAGATAAGTACGTGAACTGAGGTTAGTAAAGATATATCGATTTTTGCTCAAGTTATCGCGTGAACGGCCGAGCGGAAGGACAGACGGTAGACTGTGTATAAAAACTGTGCGTGGCTTCAACCGATTTCGCCCATTTTCACAGAAAACAGTTATCGTCATAGGAGCTATGCGCTTACCAAATTTCACAAGAGTTGGTAAATTTTTGTTCGACTTATGACATTAAAAGTGTCCTAGACAAATTGAATGAAAAAGGGCGGAGAATGTTGACATAATTTACTTATATACTGTAAATATATTATATTGTTTGTTAAAATTTGACTTAAAAAAATTTTTTTTAAGTGGTCGTGCTCTTCATCCGATTTTTCTAATTTTTATTGAGCACACACATAGTAATAGGAGTAACGTTCCTGCCAAATTTCATTATGATATCTTCAACGACTGCCAAATTACAGCTTGCAAAAACTCCATTGTCCAAAATTTTACTAATTTTCTATTCTGCGTCATAAGTTCAACTCGTCTACCAAGTTTCATCACTTTATCCGTCTTTGGTAATGAATTACCGCACTTTTTCGGTTTTTCGAAAGTTTCGATATCGAAAAAGTGGGCGCGTTTATAGTCCGATATCGGTCATTTTAAATAGCGATCTGAGAAGAGTGCCCAGGAACCTACATACCAATTTCATCAAGATACCTCAAAACTTACTCAAGCTATCCTGTTGCCGGACGGACGGACGGAAGGACATGGCTCAATCAAATTTGTTTTTCGATACTGATGATTTTGATATATGGAATTCTATATATATCTCGATTCTTTTATAGCTGTACAACCAACCGTTATCCAATAAAAGTTAATATACTCTGTGAGCTCTGCTCAACTGATTATAAAAAGCCTGAAACCAGAGGAGAAAGTAAGTTTCGTTAAAAAAAAATTGAAAATATATACGTATTTCACAGCTGCGACAGATTCCCAACTTTAATCGGGTTCGGGTATTCTATCCACAAAGTATCGTATTAAGAGCAACGAGTTAGAAAAATCGGCATCGTGTGGTAAAAGTATCGGTGCGATATCACATCATATGAAAATCCATGTTCTTTATATCACAGCTCGAACAAGATAAGCCCTGTTGGCATGGTTAATCCCTCCCTGTGGCATTTCACATCGTACATTGTACTAAATACACTCCTAACCTTTTTTTTCATGACAAATTGTATATCCGATCATGAGTCAATAATTAGCTCTTAAAATGATGATTTTTTTTTCTTAGTTGCTATTAAACTTTTCAGTATCCATCCTTGCGTTTGCCCGCAAAACTGATTCTCCCACTTTATTATTCCTCTTCTTGTTTCTCTTCGATATTTTCCGCGTGCTGTCATAATATTTTTAATTGTGCTGTAATGACTTTGTTAAAGTGCTATAATCAAAGTGGTATATACCGCAAAAACTCCCTCAAGTCATGTCACAATATGACACTTTAATAATAACTAAAAACACAACAAAAACAAACTTTCGAACAATTTTACGGATAATTTATTTGCAGCAATCGATAAGTACTCAGTTGCCATTTTGCCTGTTTGCAATTTTCCAATTTTTCATTAAGCTCCACTCATATTTGCGAGTAAACACACAAACATATACACATACATGCATACAAACATATTTATACGCCAATATTTACTCGAACAACTATGAATTGCGTATATCCTGGCTCTTATTTCACCTTTAGGCTTTGTGTCCTTTTTACAAAGGTTAAGTGGCATTGGAAAAGTGATACGATGGCGGCTATAAACTTTGCTGTACAATTTTTAGGGACTTGAAATTAAATTTCAATTAAAATTAATTTTTTAATGGTAAAAAGATTGAATAAATGAATTTAAATATGAATGAATTTTTTCATTCGCATTTGGCGTGTGTAATAAAAAAATAATATTTTAAACACTTTTGCAGGTTCGGAAGTAATAAAAATTATTGTGAACTTTTTCAGGCGTTGAACTTTTCATTTGCCCTTTGTAGTGTAGGCTTATCATTCTTAACGTTTTTATGTGCCATTTCCCATTATTTAATTTAGCACTTTTTCTCTTCTTATAAAACTTAAAAACATGTGTGCATAAAGGGCTAGGTAGTTTTATATATTGTTTTCGCTATATATTTATTCGTACAGGCGTATATTTACATGCGCTAAAGACGTTTATTTGCCTGAGCATGTGTGAGTGTCACCACGTGGTTTTCAATTAAAAATTACGTTTATTCGGCATAAAAACCGGCAGTTGCATAAATTTATTATATTGAAATGCGACACTGGCAGCTATTGCAATTTAAAGTTCGTGTATGTGGCTATATGCGAGTGGGGTTGGAGAATAAAGTTGGCGTTGCAACTAGCCTCAGTCAGTGTTTACTACGCCGTATGTGGCGGCCTTATCTTATACACTGACGCTCATCTAAGAAGGTTCACCACTGTCTACAAAGCTCAATCATTCAAAGTTTTTGAGTGTGTTGGGCATGTGGGGGATTAAATCATCCAGGCCACTATACCATTAGCTTGGCATGCACCCCAACAGAGGCGTGTATGAAAAGAAACAAGCGGACGGGCTGCTCAGAAACAGGCAGCGGCTTAAAGCCAGCTAGGGCCTGATCCCATCAACCGAGTGAGCTTACACACTATAACAAAAGAGTTAAGGCAAAGGCAGGCTTGCCTCAGAGAGCAGTATACCTCGGCAGAGAAAGTCCACGAATATAAGATAGCAAAGTATAGGAAGCTTTTCATAAAAGCGTTATAAAGCCAAGATTAACCGCCAATAGCAGCCTACATTTTAAGAGGCATTGGTCACTGCAGACTAAATGACACATCACAAAATGGATGTCGATAGCTCTCCGGTCTTTGCAGCGAGCAGAGATGCAAAACCATTGCGGTTCATGATCGCGTGAAGAAGACTAGAATACTTGGATATTCAAATGAGAACAAATATATGTACATACCTTTTTGGCTTTTCACTTGAGAACTCGGTTTGGATGAGGAGCTGTGAAGATATGAAGTCACAATAGACCAATAGTTCGCATTGCATAACCTCACAACAAAATATATCTATCCTCAAAAGCTCGCCCTGCGGGTAGGTGGATTCGGATATGCCCATATACCTGTCGTAGAAGGCGACCATAAATACCATGGCTATCCAATGAAGGGTGGTGCATTACTCGAAAGGGAACAATGTGGACGCTGTGTAAGCCTACAATGTTCATCGTTAAAAACTGTACCATGGGAGTAGGAAAATCCAGTGGTGATCTGTATATACTGTATCATAAATACTTGTATACATATCTCAGCTCCTATATAATGGTTGCACCTATTCAGGTGAGCGGCTGTGTAGATGCTGGGTTACAGATATTGCAACTTTTAAGATAAAAAAAACCTAAAAATTTTGTGTTTCAATTATGACTTTTAGCTGTACATTGGTCAATATGAGGGATAGGCATCCAGTCGCTCTATGAGGCAAAGATTTGATTGAAATTATAAGGAAACTTTATAATAAAGGGTTCATTTTTAGCAAACAACGCCAAGGTAGAGCAAGTTTTACTGCACTTGACCTTCACAACGAATGCCGCCACAATTAGACTTTGACACAAAGATAGTTCAGAACGTGATCAGTTTTCAATATAAAGCAAATTAGTGGCAATGACTGGTCAACAATCCGATGTACTTCGAAAATGAATGAAGATATAGGGAATCTTGTGGGAATCGTGTAAGTAATTTTATATTTCCTCAAAAACGTATTTACGAGGCGTGTAACTTTCACATGCTAAAATTTTTAGGATACCTCAGAATCCCAAGTAATAAGTAAATAATAATTTGTTGGTAGGACATGCTACTTCTCTCGGATTTGGTGGGTGACACTGTTAAACTGAGCGAGCTGGAATGGCTCAGAAAGACAGTGAATATATATGCTTATTTCAGAGACTAGGTTAGGTTAGGTTGAACTGACCGAACCATGAGGAGCTCACATAGACTATATGAGTCCGAAGTGTTAACAGAAGTTAATTTAGTGACCAAACTGAAAACCCTTATCAAAAACCAAGATATATAAACCAGGATATATGGTATAAAATAGCGCCGTATTCTTGGCAAATACTAGAAGCTTTCTAGGAACTATGGCACTTGCTGCTTCTAGATTTGAAAAATGTACCATTCCTAGTAGCTGGAGATTTGCCTAACTAGCGCAATGCACAAGCACATAACATGCTTGATCGTTTCCTCCTCCATCTCCATTTAGAGACTAGTTGAACTATTTCGGTTGTTCTTTTTATTGTACAGCGATCGGCATACGAAATTATAAAAACATCTTCTGGTGGAGATGGAACATGTAGAAATTAAACAAAACAAATTGGGGTACCCCTCGGCCGATGCCTGTCGACTAATCATATATACGCGGTACACGTTTTGAGAGTCGTTGGAAGGGTAGACCCTTCCAAGTCTTGAACTAACGCGCAGTGATTGGCTGTGTCAAAAGATTTTGACAAGTCAAGCGCTATACCGTTTTCATACAGAAACTTAATCGAATCACAACTCTATTTAATGAAATAATTAAATTTCCCTTTTCATACAGGACCTTTTGATCCATTAAGCAAACAGCTGTCAGCAGCCCCAAAAAATATTTCGTTTTTATAAAAAAACAGTTAAAATGAAAAGCAGCCGTTTCCTCCTTAACTTTAAATACAATAAAAATAAAATGTATGCGGAACTATCCATAGATTGTATTATTTTCGAAAAAGCCATATTATCTTTTGCAGCAATGCAGCGAAAAATAAATTCTGAATTTTTTCGTGTATTTTTATTTTTCGTAAATTAGTGAAAATAATTCAGTTTTGATTGTCATTTGTTACATTGACAATAAATTCGAAGCACCAGTAAAGCCGGCTGGATTTTTTCACTCGATTAGGCATTCAAAAAAGCAGTAATGAGATCATTAAGAACATTGTGGATAAAACAAGTGTGTTAACTTCTGCATAGACGTCAGAATTACAATAGAATGGATCACCTGATTTTTAATTGACTATCGCTGTCTCATTCTGTATCTCTTTATATCACCAGCTGCAGATAGCCTGTCCTATGCGCCGCCATATTGAACATCCTGCCAAATGCTAAAAAGTATCCATATTGAACATCCTGTAAGGCAGTTGACAGATAAGATATCACAAATATTTTATCCACAATGATTAAGAATTTGTATTTTGTATGGAAGATTGAGTTCAATTAGGGCTTTAATGTAGAAAACTGACTAATTATTTCATTAAGCCTCTGTGTGAAATTGGCATAAGAGTGCTTTTTATGGTGGGCATTTTATTTAAATTAGCAATTTAATTGAGCGTTTATGGCATTTAGCTAGTGGCGGTCTTGTCTACTTGTCCATATCGGTATGGACAGGATTACACCGCACCATATGATTTGTGATATATCCTCAAAGCGGGTAAGGGGGCTTGGAATATACCCGCGCAAGTCATGCCAATCGTAAGATTCGAAATTAAATCAAAACCAAGATTCGAAATTAAATCAAGGGGTTGTGTAGCGCCACCCTCTCAAGGGTTTGCCAGCACAATATATAGTCTATCCAACCCAATTATCAACCCAATTCTAACCCAGAACATCCCAAGGGATGCAACCACCCTTTGCATGGAACACACTGACAGGAGCATCACCGTTTTAAATAAATGTTTTTCCAACAGATGCAGCCAAACCACCTTCCTGGGCTGGGGTTGAGTTCAATATCTGGCCGAAGGAAAACAGTCTGGACATTGCAGCTTCAAGGAGCTGCTGCAAATTATATGAGATTACCGTGTTGTGGCGGTAGTCTGCTTGCTTACCACATCAGGGCAAGGAAAATCAATATCAAAATCTTTTAAAACAATTTTTTTCTAAGTGGGATCGCCTTTCGCAATAATTCCTGGTGTTTTCTGCTACAAAAATCTTCTTAACAAAAATGTATCTTATTTATTACCAATTTGTAACAAAAATTAAAAGAGGAACGTCTTGAATGTCGCGCCTTGTATTTATTTTATACACTGAAACTATAGCCTTTGATCGGGAAAAATCCAGTCTCGCGCTGGTGCATAGTATCGGCTGCTTGTGAATTCTGTTATCAAACCTGGATTTGGAGCCATCTCACAATTCCCAAGGAATCATGCGTTACTTTGTCCCAATATCGATTTGGGTATTATGAGTAACACGGCTGTGAGAACTAGAATGGGCAAGTAGCATAGTTTCTTCCAAGCTTCTAGTATTTGCCAAGAGCACGAAATTATTTACAACATAAGTCTTTGTTTTTGATAGGGTTTGTAAGTTTGTTCGGAAAATAAACTTCTGGTAACACTACGGTTTCTTTCAGTCAATGCGAGGTGCTCGTGGATCGGCCAGTTCAACCTAACCTAGCAGCTTTCATGTGGTCGTGTTGAAACTAGTTGCCCTGGGCCTCCGTCAAAAGACTTTTATGGCAATACATGTGTCTTCGCGCCTATTGAACTGGGCAAAGCATTGTCATGACACCAGCCCCATCCTACTCATTAGTAATATTTTTGGGGCGTGACTACTATTTTTATACACAACAACACATATACACACGCATGTGCAAGAAAGTAGATTCGCAACTGTGTGCATGCAACGTAACGCAATTTCAATTTGCCGCATATTCGCCCTGAGCTTTTGACATATTTTTTTAGTTTTCTCACTTTTAACAATTTACGAGCCATGCGTGAATGGTTACAACCATGGTGCGCCATGACTTTCACACAAGCGGTGGTTAGGTACATGATTCATATAAATTTTTTTCTCATGAATGCGTTCATCGTATTTTTTGTAGTAGTTCGCTTCAATAATAATAATAATAATTTTGCAATCATGCGAAAGAAAAAAGCTCTATGAAAGACATGTGTTGCAAGCTTCTTTTTCAACGGTTATTTTTATGTATGAGGCTATCTTTTACCCGCGGCCCGTTCGCAAGGAGGAAATGAAATATATGGGCTATTCACATTAGCCACCAAAAGCACTGGCGATTGGGTAGTGTTTGTTTTACATTGGATATCCAGAAAAAAACTATCCCGATATGGTAATGCTACACATGTATTTACATGCAATTTGGGACGCCAAATCATATACATCAGAATTGGTCTAACGGATTTATGTTGGGCTCTAACCTCCAAAACAGATACAAATCTCAGTTTATTTTACTTTACACAGTCACAAAAAAGTATCCCGATTTGGCATGGCTTGTTGAATCCCAATCCGATTGACGTTAAGGATTCAGGTACAGCCCTAACTTCAAACTAGAAAAATCACTGGCATTAGGTAAATTTTGATAGATATACCACATCCAAATTCTTTTTTTGTTTGTATTCTAAATGCACCGATATACTCCCTATATGATTCTTAAAACAATCCCGGAACAGTTTCGAAACAATTGCAAAATTATTCCGAAAACAATTTGAAGACTATCCCTAAACTATGCCAAAATAGTCCTGATTCGATCCCGATATGAGAGGTAAGGATCCCAAAATATTATCTGGAGATCGTCCCGAAATAGTACAGAAATAATCGCGAAATGGTCTGCATATAGTGCGAAATGATCATGAAATAGTCCTGAAATAATTCCGAAAATAATCCTAAAACGATCTAAAGATAGCCCCGAAATTTTCTCGATATAATCCCAAAAATATTAACGAGATGATCTAGAAATAGTCCTAAAATCATCTCGAAAATATTTTGAAATTATCTGTAGATAGACCCGAAATGGACCTGAAATAATCCCAAAATGATGCCGAAATAGTTCTGCAATGATGCCGAAATGATCTAAAGATTATTTTGAAATGATCCTGAACTGTCCCGAAATGATATAGAAATAATCCCACTATTCAAAATTGTGTAGTCGCGATCCATGTGAACTATATATCAAATATCATTGGACTAGGTCAAATAGATTCAGAGGTATAACGATTTATATCGAACAATTAAAAATAAATTATAATAAAATCTAAGTTATTTACAGAAAAATTCCATTCAAAGTTAAAAAAGTATTTTAGCTATATCTTTAGTTCCGATTTTCCGATTTCAATTAATCCCGGAATAGTCCCGAAAGGAGCCCAGACGTATCCCGATAATCGTCCAGAAATGATCTTAGAAGGGTTCCCAAATTATCCCGGAATAGTCCCGAAAAAGGCCGGAAATGACGCTGACGGGATCCCGGCCGGATCCCGAAAACCATACAGAAATGATCCCTGAAGTATCCCCAAATAAACCTGAAGCTTTCCCGAAATAATCCTGACGGGTTGCCGAAACCCATTCAGCAATGAAAAACCAGATGCTTTTTATGGAAGAAATACACTCTGAGTGTTTTCAAAGTCACTCCAAGGTGCGGCCTATCTTAGAAAAACTTGTTGTAATTGAAAAGTGTGTTTCCGGGACTTGAGTCTAGTTCCTTTGGTATGATAACCAAGCACACTACCTTAACACCATGGTGACTCCGTAGCGCTAAACCTATCTAAAGCTTTTGATACAGTCAACCACGGAACGTTACTGCATGACTTGGAAGTGTCCTCGCAAGTATCCAAAGGTGGGCCGCAAGTTATCTGTCTGCTCGGCAGGCATCGATGAAATTCAGAAACGTAATATCTCAACCCAGTATAATTATGACCAGAGGTCCAGGCCCACACGAATCATTTGTGACCTTATTTACGGCAACTATCGACTATATTATTACATACACGTCGATGGCATAATGCTACCGACTGCCTTACATCTTAAAATACTGGGTGTGACGTTCGACTTGGATCTACATTTTGGCACGCAAGCAATCACAATTTCACCTAAAATCCAGATCCGTAATAAAATCCTTAAATCTCATACCGCCAGCACTTGGGATAAAGACAAAGAAACGCTAATTGCCCCTTACAAGTGTTTTGGCGCCCGATTGCTTGCCACGTGTCCCCGATATGGTCGCCAATCCTAAAGGTTACACACTGGAAGAAAATACAGGCCTGCCAAAACACCGCTCTCAGAACCGCTACGGGCTATCTTCTTATGTCCCCAGAATACTACCTACATAATGAGATGGGAGTACTCCCCCTTATGGAGAAGTATATGAAATGCTGAACAAATAGTCTCTGTTGAACACCCACAAACCTTGCCATCCCAACAGACATCTGATTGAAGGGGCCACACCTCAACAATAACAAAAACCACGGTGCCTCCAATTACACCAAAAAAATAACCTGCATTGCAATTATTGCACAAAAAAATCATTCATCTGTTGTTACGACTTTGTTTTTGAAATCTTCCTACCTGTTTATATCTGCGCAGTAAAGTTTCTTCTTAATTGCCCAACAAAAAAACCTAAGCCGATTGGTTTGATCATTTAAGAGTCAACGAAGTTTAAACTTTCAAAGGCTTTCGATAAAAGTTGCCACTGCGCATGTTTAAAAGTTGAAACTCAAAATCATAATCTTATTTAATCGAAATGAATAGGCCGACCGGTATTTGAAAAAAAATATATATATATATTCAATGCAAGTGCAAGAAGCAATAGTGAGCAGGTGACCGTAAAAAAGTCAAACTCATAAAAAAATTCGAAACCCCTAAAAAAGTGCGAACAGTGCAAATGAAAAATGCGAATGAAGTCTAACTCGCAAGAGGGAATGAGTTTTGCACGCATACACACACACACACACACATACACACCCACCCAGGCCTCTCTATAGAGTTGTAGAACCCAATGAAAGCGTTGCATAAAAAATGTTATATGGTCATGCCAACAGCAGCAAGTCATTCTGGTTACTGCATAGTAAGTATTTAAGATACTGAAAGATTTCCCATTACCGAGTATCTGTTGAAGAGTGCATGCAGAAAACCAGTTGACACAAATGTGTGAAAACGAAATTTATATAAAGAGTCCCACTTTAGCCTTAACTCGTTCTACCATATCATACCACATATTCTTGAGTCTACAAACAGAAATGGCAGTTAAAAATATTATCAATGTGCTTTGGCATTTGGCTGCATCGTAACTTCACAGCTTCCGTTTGTTAATGGCAAACGGAAATGTGTTGATATGGCACGCAGGGAGTGAGAGGAAAAGAGAACTTACTTTGAATGTGTTAATGGTTTTTATGTGTAAGGTTAAGGAAATGAAAAAAACATGGTTTAACATATGTGTGTGGATGCGTGTTTTTGGTAGACGGTTTTGCCTACTAAAGGGTATTATACCCTTTAGGAAAATTGTGGTGTGAAAGTTGTAAACCGCCTCATCATAGAAAAGGTTTATGCTCCGACTACCACACCGAGTGTCCTTAGTTCATTCCCAGGCAAAGTAACATTAAATCAATTTGTAGGGACAACGAGAAGGAGTACGACGCAAAGTGGAAGAGAAGCTCGGCCTTAACCTCCTCGGAGGTAAATCGCTTCAAGACATCAACTATCCGCTTTACCTGTCTCCCAAACTCAACAACATCTCTCTTTAAATTATTTTTTCCCCATATTCGTCCCAAATTTTTATCTCACAACTAGACTTAATGCCTCGGGACAGGCCGTTTGCCCGTAGCAGTATAGTACTACCATAGAGTTAGACTATATGGTTTCAAACATGAGATTCGGAAGAGACAAACAAAACAAAATTCCAGATCACTTCAATGAAACAATCATGAAAATGTCCTTATATGAACTCATAAACAATCCCGAAGTGATACCAAAAAAAAATACTGAAACGATGCCGAATAGCAAATTGTCGTTATATAATCGCTTATAAGCCGAAAATGTCTAGAAGCAGTGCCGAAATGTCCCATGATCCTAAAAACCATATGAAAATGATCCGACGTTAGTTCGAAAGTATCCAAAAATGGTCCCGATATGATCTTGTAAAAATCAAGAAATTATTTTGAGAAAAATGCTAAAACGATCACCAATAAGTTCGCGAAAGATTCCAAAAATAATCAAGAAACTTATCCCGAAATAGTACCATGATCGATGTATATTGGAACGATTTTCCGTCATCCCTTGTCAAATTTGGTTTTTTCCAGACAAACCAGTTTTCGGCGTCGTACCATCTCCAGTGTCGATTTCGAACAAGAGTAGGAAAATCGACAATGATGATGGCACAACACTGCAACCGGTTTGTCTCGAAACCAAATTTTACAAGGAATGACGAAAAGTCGTTCCAATATACATCATTTATCCACCCTGAGGGAAAATCAACGAAGCAAAATGAGTCAGTACCATGATCCTTTAAACAATACCGAAATCTCAAACTGCTAGTGGAAACAATACTGAAACTCTACCGACAAAACAGCAAAATAGTTTTAAAATATTCCAAAAGAGTTGCTTAATGATCCCGAAAATATCCCCAAATAATGTCAAAATTGTTCAAAATTATCGATCAAGAAATATGCGCTAAGGTAATCCATAATGACGAATAAAATTCGAACACATTTACTGAAACAAATTTACTTTCTAAGAACAAAGCCAAACCAAGAATTGATACTAAATTCAAAAACCAACAAAAAATTTACTAGCTATCTCCGAAAAAGGAAACTAAAACCAAAGTCCAATATAAACCGAAAGATCGAAACTAAGTCCAAAATTTGGATGTTTGCAAAACCGACACCGAAACCAAACTGACGTTTACAGAAACCAACGTAATTTTTATCGAATAATACCTAAAGCTATACAGAAACCAATTTCAAAGAGCAATATCAAAGCCGAGACTTGCATGTTTCGAAATACGAAACCAAAACTGAAGCGAATTTTCAAAAATTAACAAACGAAATCGAAACAAGTTTTGAAGATGAAATCCAAATCCCGCTAATTTCTAAGAACGGGAATAATTTGCCCTTTTTTGTAGTCACGCCATGTAGAATGTAGAATGAATCCGAAGCCAATGTGAAAGTCCAATCTGAAACCAGAACCGAAGCGATGTTCTAAAACCGAGGTCGAAATTCATTTAAAACAAAGCTCATAAAATTTTAAGATAAATATAAATTATTAATAACTTATTAGTAACTATGTATGTATAAATTTAACTTAAGATTTTCCTATATGGCATTTCTCCACATATATTATTAACTGCGTAAATTTACAAACACAAAAAGTCAAGCCTTCATTCCGAACGATTTACGGCGATAAATCGAAAAGAGATTTGAATTGAAAAAAAAATGCAAAACTTTGTAAACGGAAAAGAGCAATAAAAATTGGGATTTTAAATTGGTGAACAAATATTGAAAGAATGCCACAAGTGACCGAAAAATATGACACCAAGTAGCTTAGATATTCAGTAAGAAGAAGAGATATTATGAAAATAGGCCTCAATTGTTTAAAAGCCATAAACAAAATTCTTAAAATATATATAATACCAAACTATGTACATATGTAGTTCATTTTAAAGAATTAGGGCAGCAAATAAATGAAATTTAAGTGATATTTTAGGAATGATGAATGAATGAAATTTGTGATATCTACAGATGCATACAAATGTCCTTAATAATAGTTTATGATGCACAGTTAGGTACGGAAATATCTCGCATTTTTATACCCGCTGTACTTGTACAAAGGGTATTATAACTTTGATTGGATAACGGTTGGTTGTACAGGTATATAGAAATCGAGATAGACTTCCATATATCAAAATCATCAGTATCGAAAAAAAATTTGATTGAGCAATGTCGTCCGTCCGTCTGTCCGTCTGTCCGTTAACACGATAACTTGAGTAAATTTTGAGATATCTTCACCAAATTTGGTACACGAGCTTATCTGGACCCAGAATAAGATTGGTGTTGAAAATGAGCGAAATCGAATGATAACCACGCCCGCTGTTTATACCGTAATACCATTTTGGAAAACACAAAAAACCTGATTATTTAGTAAATAATACACCTAGAGTGTTGAAATTTGACGGGTGGACTGATATTGAGGTAGGTGAAATGGCTGCGACCCTGGTCGCCCAAGTAGCTATTTAAAGCCGTTTTGATGCCATGTAACTCGTCAAAAAACCTACGCAATATTACGGTCAATATATTACAACCAGCCAGAGTTGTTGATAAAATTAAGAATATTCGGGATTGCTATCACATATAACCCTCTGAGGTCTTCTAGAAACGGGATTCCAAGGAACCTTAGCCGGGCTCTAGCTAGAGCCGGGCATTTACACAAAAAGTTTTCTACTGTCTCCCTGGCATTGGGATCTTTGCAGCTTCTGAAGTAGTCGTTATACGGAATGCCCATCTTTTCCGCATGCGTACGTACTGCCCAATGACCGGTGCAGACTGCTATCAGTTTGAGTGTGTTGGCCCTGGATTTGTTCCGAAAACTTCTCTTCCTCTTTCCATCATAGTTCGGCCAAATGGATTTTGATATTGCACAGGTGGTGATGTTGTTCCACTTTGTTTGTGCTTTCTTCAAGTAGAAGTTTTGGATATTCCTCTTGGCTACTGCTAAGGGTATGCCTACTTCGACACTGGTTATTTCTCCGTTCATCTCCAATAAGCCCCTGCGTGCTAGCTCGTCGGCCTTCTCGTTACCCTCTATCCCCCTATGATCCGGGACCCAGATAACGTGTAGTTCTAGATTGGTATATAACTGGGATATGAATCGCTTACAAGCCCACATTAATTTTGAGTTAATTTGTGGCGAGGAAAGCGCTTTTAGCGCTGCTTGGCTATCCGACAGGATGCAAACTTTACCAGCTACATTCAAGCCCTCCAGTGATTCGCAGGCTTGCTATATCGCGCGGATTTCTGCTTGAAACACGCTGCAGTGCGATGGGAGTCTGAATGATACAGACAAATCTAGGGACCCAGAGAAGAATCCGGCCCCCACTCCCGATTCCATCTTGCAGCTGTCAGTGTAGATTTGGATGTCGTCGACCCTTATGCCCGTGTTTCTCTTCCACTCGTTCCTGCTTGGAATGGCGTTATTACAACCATACTCAAACTTCAGTTTGCGAGGGTAGTAATCTGTCTCGGTACTATATGTACCATCCCGAAAGTTTCTTTAGGATACTACTATGCCCATGTTTAGTATCCTCCCAACACCCAGACTCCCTGAGTCTCAGTGCGGTTTGTGACGATGTATAAATTACATGCAGTAGATCGGAAGAAGGTGCAAAATGGGGTCTAAAGCAGCTGTGGGGCAAGTACGTCCCCCCCTATGGCACCAACACACACAGTGCGCTGGACTTTTTGCAGGCTGGTGAGATTGTAGCTCTTACTTAGAGCTCCCCACCAGACTATGGAACCATAGGTAAGCACCGGTCGCACCACCGCCTCGTATATCCAAAGTACCATGCTTGGCTTGAGTCCCCATTTCTTACCAAACATTGATTTGCAGGCATAGAAGGCGATGCAGGCCTTCCGTACCCGCTCTTCGATGCATACTTTCCAATTCAACTTGCAGTCAATTGTTAGTCCCAGATACTTGGTACTCGATGACAGGGTTAGTTGCTGGCCGTTTAAGAATGGTTGTCTGAAGGCAGGTGGCTTGTACTTCCTCGTGAAGAGAAGCAGGTCCGTCTTGTCCGGATTTAACCCAAGGCCACATCCCTGTGCCCACCTGCTGAGTTTAGCCAAGGCCCTTTCGATGATATCGCTCATTACGGAGGGGAAAGGGCCAGAGACCAAGATCGCCACGTCGTCGGCATACGCCACGATCTTAATCCCCCTGCGTTAAGTTTTCCTAGGATTTCATTTATGGTGATCAACCAAAGCAGAAGTGAAAGCACCCCCTCCAATCGTGGTGTGCCTCTGCATACTTGCTTGCCAACACTACCTCCGCCTAGCTCTGCTGTTATTTCGGCGGTTGCGAAGCAGGGTTGAAAACCAAAGCCGTAGTGGCTCTTCAACCCCTGCCCTACCGAGGGCACCTCAATCGCTTCGGCTCATACATTGTTAAACGCGCCTTCCACATCAACAAACGCAGCCAGAGTGAACTGCTTATAATGAAGGGACTTTTCCACTGTTCGAACTACCTCAAGTAGCGTCGTTTTCTATGGATTTCCTTCTCACGTACGCGTGCTGTACGTCCGTTTAGGGCTTCTGTGCGGCTGAATTATTTCTTTTTCCCAGTCTATGTTGAAAAGGATCAACCGGTGATCCGACAGGGAAAGTTTTTTCGACACCTCCCAGTTTCTAACGGTAAGCTCACGGGAGTCAGATGTTAATGTTATATCAAGGACTTCCTCCCACCCCGGGTAGTTCGCCGTACTCGGAAAAGTAAAGGTGGGAGAGCTGCCCTTGTTACATATGTAGAGGTTGTTAGCTAATATAAATTCAAACAGAGACTCACTCCGTTCGTTTTTGTCGCTGCTCCCCCAAACCGCGTGCCTTTCGTTGGCGTCGCAACCCATCACGACCGTCTCCTTCTTGGCTGCTTGTCCTACCATTTGCGCTACCTCCTCTGGAGAAGCGGGCCGATCGTGGGCCATATAAGCCGAGGCGACCGTTATGCTTCGGCCGCTTCTTGACTCGACCTTGACCACAGCAACGTCGTAGCTACTGAAATTAGGTAAAAAGAAAGCATTAATAGTATTCCTAACGAGGATACAAGCCCTCGGTTTACCTTCTCCATGTGTGGAAAAAAGGTTATAGTTTCGAGTCTTTAGGCCTATAACCTGTGACCGCAAGACCCATGGTTCCTGCACTAGGCAGACATCAATGTCCTCCTCCCTGAGGAGGACCAGCAGGTTATCCGGTGCGACTTTTGAGTGCTGCAGGTTAATTTGAGCCACCCTGATCATTGGGTTAAGACTCGCCTGCTCGCCCTCCGAGGATTGACAACCCATCCTCACACAGCTCCGCCAGGTTGAGCTACCCCAGGAGTTGTTGGCGTCGCCAGAAGATCGTCTTCAGAGAGCGTTCCCAGAACGCTCCCTTTCTCCCCCTCCTTTTTATTATTTTTATTAGCTTTGGGCACACAGTTCCCACGAGTTTGCATGGAATGGTTAGTCAGTCCCCGGCAGAGCCAGTCAAACCGGGGGTAAGGCACTTATACAACCTGCCTTTCCCGGGCATCGGAGGCAACCGTTCGCGATCAGCCTTTCAATATACACTCGCTGACCACACAGCCAACTGCACGGGTACCTCAACACCTTGGCTTGGGTGTTGTTGGTGCGGCAATCCTCACATCTCCTGCAGCGACAAGTGATGCGTTCTTCTGAACACGCCATCGACGCTGTAGGACATATGGGGCTTTCCTCTTAGTTGGTCTCGTGTTGGGACTCCTCCGCATAGGAGATTACAACATGATACTTAAGCCCCTTCTCCACGACAAGGCGACCAACATTGAGGGGATATTGAGACTCTTGATAAAAATTTGAAAAAAAATTTTAAAATGGGCGTGGCACCGCCCACTTGTTAATCATAAATCAAAAATCGTGAAATCCTATAGTAATAACCTTCGGCAGAGGGGTTGCCTTTACAATAAGGAATGCTTTAAAGAAAAATTAACGAAATCGGTTAAGGACCACGCCCACTTTTATATAAAATATTTTTAAAAGGGTCGTGGACGAATAAAATAAGGTATATCTTTGCAGAAAAGAGCTTAATATCAATGGTATTTCATTTTCCAAGTGGATTTATAACAATAAATTTTAAAAAATGGGCGTGGTACCACCTTTTTATAACTAAGAAATTTTCTATGTTTCGGAAGCCATAACTCGAAAGAAAAATTAACAGACCGTAATAAAATTGGGAACACAAATTTTCCCTATAGCAGGAAATATTTCTAGTAAAAATGGGAAAGATTGGTAAGTACCACGCCCACTTTTATATAAATGACTTTAAAAACGGTTGTAGGCAAAAATAATGAGTTAAATCTTAGCAAAAATAGTTTTTTACTAATCGTATTGTGATGAATATTATTGACACTAAGTAATACCCACATCACTAATCTGATACTAAGTAAATAAAGCCACAACAACAATAAAGCAAGCTGCCACACTTGTACGTACGTAAAAAAATTAATCATCATGTACACACATACATACAAGCCGCAGAGAGATACTCACAAGCGCATGTCATCGTCAGCTACTACTTCGATCACATATACACACGCATATGGTCACTACAAATACACGCATACGGCTGGTGACCAGGTAGAGGAATCTAGAAGAAGAAGCGTCTAGACATTTGGAGAGAGAGTATAAAAGCAGCAGAAGCTGAGTAGTCCGTAATCAGTTTGATTTAAGCACGCTATTGGTTGTGAAGTTAAGCGTTATTGTGAAGTACTTTCAAAGTAGTCTAATAAAGACCATTTTTGCGTTATGAATATTGGGAGTTATTTATTCAACAGTTTAGCGATACGAACATTAGAAGAAGGTGTAAAATAAGCGCAGTTTCACTAAATTCGTTACAGTATTTTTATTGTTCTGTTATATCTTTATTTTAAAATAAACAGTAGGGAAAATCCCCATATCTGAAGGAAAACTACATTCTTATCCGCTCAAGGTCATTGGTGTTAGCCTCTGTATCCTTTTTGCTCCTTTCAAACGAAAATTGTTTCATAAAAGAACCATATGCATATGTATTATTGCGCAGCCACTATTAAGCACACAAAGCAAACAACAACAGCATTTCAAGTGTATGTAATGTTCGGTTTCACCTGAACTTAGGCTTCCTTACTTGTGACAATTGAATTTATGTGATGTGTAAACAGCTCCACAGAGTAAAAGAAGGGTGGTGTAAATGTAGGCGTTGTGTTTGAAAGTGGTATGCATATGGGAAATACAGAATGTAAGCTTAAGTGACTACACTATCGTAATGTGGGGACCGTGTTCGTGTTAGATTTGATATGACCGAATCTAAAGAAGATCAGTTAATGGAAATTAATGGCGTTATATTGGTACTCATGTCTCTCACTTATGCCGACAAGCTCGGCCATTTTGAACGTTCACTAATTGTTGAAAGCTGCTTGGCTTGTACGTGTTTTGGCTCGTCTTCTATTTTTACCTATTCATGGATCAAAGAACCTGTATCAAATTTTGTGTGAAAAACGAAATTAAGTGCGCGGATGCATTCCGAGTGTTGACTGTGACATACGGAGAAGCGACCTGCTTGGACCAAAGCAACTTTTATCGGTGGTCCAAAATGTTCTCAGAAGGCCGAGAAGATGTGAACGACAAAGAGAGTGCCGGACTCCCGAGCACTTTAACAACAAACGAAAAAATTGATGAAGTGAAAAAAATGGCATTGGCCAATCGTCGAATCACCGTTAGAGAAGTGGCTGAGGACCTAGATATATCGATTGAGATGTGCCCCCACATGCACCAACCATCTTTTTAATTGTAATGTGAAACCTACGCCTCTAACACCAATCTCCCTATGGTCCACCCCTCTTGAAACTGCCAGTTTCATTGGACTTCCGTAAGAGGATTCTGATAAAAATATGTGGGTAGTAACATGCATTGAATTGCGCCAAGCACTGTTAACACAACAAATAAATAATAGTTTAGAAAAACTAAAAAACACGCTTTTATAGCTAGCCGAACTAAAAAATAGAAAATAATTTTCAATTAAAAAGAGTTTATATAACGGTAGTAGAAGGTCAAACAATCATTTATAGTTAATCACCTCAAAATAAAATTATAATAAAATATGAGTTACTAACAGAATCATTTTATTCAGATTAAATCGCGTGGGGTGCATTTGACTACATTTCATATCTTTCCTCTCAGATAGTTGCCAACAGAATGATTGTATCATTCAA
Source organism: Eurosta solidaginis (assembly GCA_029619165.1). Lineage (NCBI taxonomy): Eukaryota > Metazoa > Arthropoda > Insecta > Diptera > Tephritidae > Eurosta > Eurosta solidaginis. The sequence goes on from JARSSU010038837.1 coordinate 23,948, forward strand.
TATCAAGCACCCCGCGCTTTTTACTGTGAATTGAATTATTCTGTTAATAACTTCAATTTTATTATAATTTTATTTTGAGGCGATTAACTTTAAATGATTGTTTGACCTTCTACTACTGTTATATAAACTCTTTTTAATTGAAAATTATTTTCTATTTTTTAGTTCGGTTAGCTATAAAATAAAAAAATAAATGTGCCATGCATCCACTTCTATCATTAATAAAGGAATGCGTTTTTCGCATTATGTGCAAGGTTTCAAATCTATGGTCATTTGGGGTGGTCATAAGTTCAATTGACCTTATGTCCGTTAACCTTATGTCACCGCACCATCACATTATTGCATTGTCATCGAACCTTGATACGTGTGCAAAGTTTCAATCAAACTTGTGGCCATTCAAAGTGGCAATAAGGCCAATTGACCTTATGGCCGTTGACCTTATGTCACCACGCCATCATATTAATGCATTGTCATCGAGCTTTGATACGTGTGCAAAGTTTCGATCAAACTTATGGCCATTCAAATTGGTAATAAGGCCAATTTACCTTATGGCCCTTGACCTTATGTCACCACACCATCACATTAATGCATTGTCATCGAGCCTTGATACGTGTTCAAAGTTTCAATCAAACTTATGGCCATTCAAAGTGGTAATAAGGCCAATTGACCTTATGGCCGTTGACCTTATGTCACCACACCATCACATTATGCATTTTCACCGAGCCTTGATACGTGCGCAAAGTTTCGATCAAACTTATGGCCATTCAAATTGGTAATAAGGCCAACTGGCCTTATGGCCGTTGACCTTATGTCACCACAACATCACATTAATGCATTGTCATCGAACTTGATACGTGTGCAAAGTTTCAATCAAACTTATGGCCATTCAACGTGGTAATAAGGCCAATTGACCTAATGGCCGTTGACCTTATGTTACCACACCATAACATTAATGCATTGTCATCGGTCTTTGATACGTATCCAAAGATTCAAATTAATGAGACATCTAGAAACCGGTGAAAATTAAGCTCAAAGATTCCGTTACATACATACATGGTTACATAGATAGATATAGGCCAAGCTAATAAAAGCATGTTAAAAACATATAAACTTTTGTGCAAAAGCTAATTGCTCAGGTATATGTGTGTGTGTTGAGTTGGATTTAATCCTACTTTGTATAATTTGCATCATCACTTTCTACGTCATATGTATTGTAATCATGACAAGGGTTGCACGGTGCTTCAATAACAACTACGGAGAATGGTAGATATACATCAGGGATGGGCCTATTTTCGGCTCCTAAGTCAGTTTCAGTCCCAGCGAGTGCTTGGTGAGACGTTTGTGTGTTTTGGGGTGTTAGGGGAGAAAAAAAATACATTGAAAATATCGTACGCTTCGTCTCAAACAATATCATCGCAAGAAGTTGCGGAAACACTAAAAAACTGAAATGAAAATATTCCCTCTCAACCTCGAAAACGAATTCCCAAACTGTGTTGCAATAGTACGAAAACAAAGACATACATTTTTTGGTAAGAAATACGAAAAACGGAATAACCATAGACTGAAGTCGACTTTATGTTAAGCAGCGCATTATGACATTGATTTCGCCTTTACATACATTTAATTATATGCAAGCCGATTCATTTTGCAATATATACATAAAAAATTTAAAAAAGTTTTTTTTTAAGTAGTAGCATTATAGGAAGTAGTAGTAGAAAAACGTACTAATGCACGTTTCCTATACAATCGTGTGAAAACGAAAACCCTTTTCAGACTTGTAGGCAGTGTTGCCGTTAGCCTAGAAAGAAATGTATCAGTTTACAAGATACCAATCGAATAAACGACTAATTTTACCAGTTTTGTTATAAACCTAACTGCTTTCATTTATAAATTTCAAATTATGGAAGTATTTCAAACTCTTCAGCTCACATACATATATCTTTAAATCCATACTGCAAAAATTGTTGGAGCATGTGTTGCATGTGTGTTTAATTTACGGCGACCATTTTTCTAATTTTAAAACTTGCTTTGTTTATGATTTGAATAATAAAGGAACTTTTAAAATTGCAACTGAAAATTCAGTTCGAGTTGTGAATCACAAAAGCGATATTATATATTTGTGGCCTTTAGTGCGAGCGAAGCCGCCGGTAAAGGCTATTTTATCCTAAAACCCTTATAATTTGAACATAATAAGAGCGATGGCAGCTCTATTTTCCATATAGCCAAATACTCTCTCTTTATCAATCTTATGTGTGTTTGTATATTATTCTCTTCCTGTGTTCTTTTGCCCACATACCTGCACTTGATCGTCCCTCACCAAGCACTTAATGTGCAAAGCGTGCCCGTATGAGCAAAAGCTCATACGAGCCGTTTTGCCCATCGCTGCTATATATTATGGCGCATAGTCATAGTCACAATCAAAGAAGTTTTAAATTTAGTTGCAGCTCTTGACATAATTTGCTATGAGCGATCTGTCAAAAATGCTGCAATTAAATACAAACCTATTTTGTTTTGACTATGATATGCGCCTCTGTATTTAAAATTTAAATATGCTTCGAAATTGTTCGGTATGTATTGGACATTTTGAAACGTTTTTCGAGTGACCTTTTCTAGTATGCTTATACATGAATATATGTAAATATTTATGTAAATTATATAGACATATCTTATGTTTATGCAAAACAATTTGCATTGCAAAATTTCTATGAGTTTCCTATCAACCACAACAAATGTAATATTTGTTTTCCGTTTCTCGCTTGAACACTTAAAATATTTAGGTAATGCATCAACACCAGCAACACTGCCACGGTTTGCAGTAATATTGACATACAAAGGTGTCTCAGTGGATATTAAAGTTGGTATATTTACATAATTCTACAAAATAATTCCGCAGAAAAATTTGTCATTTAATTATGACAAACTAATTTGAAATTAACTGTAAAGATGAGCGGGGTTTGCCGTAAGAAATGTAAATATAAAGTTTCGCCGACTGAAGGCATAGATAAATAAGCCGTTAGAGTTAAGAGTTCATGGTAATGTCGGCATCTTCGAATCTCCATCTAGCACATTGTATTATCATCATCGTTCACGTCACTAGTAGCGTTAAAGTGCAGGGATGCTCTCAACAAGCCATCTGATATGTGCAACCTGAGCATAATACGGGTCCCAGCCACAGTTTCATCTCGGGAAATGGCGCTGCCGATGAGCTAGCAAGGGAAGGTACCAGCCTGCAAGCAATCAACTCTGCTGGCTGGGCAAATGTTCCTCTGAATACCTGCCAGCACTGGCTGTGATCTCAGTTCACGGAAAAAACTAACGCGAAATGGGCCAATGGAACCAACGTGTCGAGTTATCAGTTGTTATCGCCGAGTCATCGCTTCTTATTGCTTGACATCGACGGGTTGCAGAGTGTCATCGATTTTGTATTGCAGTGTTATCGGCCTTTGTTTCATAACAAATCATGAGTCCTGGATAGTTAATTGGTAATAATCGATAAAAAACTGATATTGTGGTCAATAAATTATCGATAACATTTGGATAATAAATCAACAGCAAAAAGATCACTTTTTGGAAACAAATCGAGAAAACAGCAATAATATCCCCCAGCGGGTTAAATGGATTTCGCAACACTCTCATTATAAATCAAAAAATTTTCGATAACAAGTAGATAACTGTTTGATTATATATCTATGATTTTTGTTAAATGATCCAAACCTTTCTATAAAAATCGATAACAATTCGATTACAAATCGACAACTCGTCCATGAAAAATTTATAATTAATAATCTTTGCTTACGATAGCAATTTACAACACTTCGATAAATCGCCTTTACCTCGCCAATAACGCTCTGTTAACAAAGTGATAACTGGTTGAGTAGAATGTATAAGACGCAAATATTACTTCGATGGCATAGCGATAACTCATTGGTATACGTAAATACTTCGATAACAAATTTATAGCACGCTTCGACTTGGACTTCAAATGGTTCCTCTGTTCTCCTCGCCTTTATTTTTTTCATCCACTCCTGTTTCTTCTCTTCCTTCCTCCTTCTACGTTTTATTGCTTTGCTTTGACGATACCATAAGCATCGTTTTTATCTTTTACGTCATTCATCGTCGACATGTTATTATGCTTCTTCTTTTCTTTCCTCCTCTTCTTGTTCTTCTTCTGTTTCACCTCATTTACATTTACTCCTTTCTTTGTCGTTTCATTTTCTTCTTTATGTACCATCGATTGTTGTTTTGTTTTCCGTTATTTTATATTAACTCATTTTCTGTCTGATTTCGCTCATATCACTCTACACCGTAAAATTTTCCCCTACAAGCATTTTAGTGGAAACGTTTTGCATGTACCCAATTGCTTTTCTCACAGCGTATATTGGAGACAGTCACGTTAAGCGACAGTTTGGCACCACAGGTTTAATGCTTCCCCGAACTGAAGAAGAACGGAGCAGTTGGTAGCCGCGCTTATACCAACAGCGCTTAAGTCTTAGCTATATGTTCAATAAATTAATCAAAAGCTGCGATTATTTCAGACCAACCTACGGACTAAGTCAGGTTAAGAACGCAGAAAAGGTCTACAAGGGATCGCAATTGCTATTTGGTAGCGCATTGCTGCGGATGGCTTAGTGGTTCGCATACTCACAGAAACTGTTAAGCATACAATTATTATCAGAACTACAATGGCGGATATACTTTTGTTGGATCAGGAGACCCCTGGTAAAAACCATGTGGTGTATGCAATGTAAAGCAAGTCATAGCACCCAGTTGTTACACCATTTCTTATGCATTATTCATAAGCGTTTTATTGCTATTTCCTTCCCCCGAAGCTTTCCTTCACAATATTTTTCACATGAATATTGTAGAAATTGCAATAAATGTCAACAAAAATTAGACACACATCTATTTTGTATGATACACAATCCCCACATGCACCACATACTACACTCACAAGCTCCCACGCACAATGAGTTGTGAGAATTCATCCTTATATTGCGTGCAGCATGTGGCACTTAGCCAACACTGTATGTTGCATCCTTAGAATTTGGCGACTAACATCAACACGACTAACATTATAGCTCAAAAACAAACGAAAAATTAATACAACAATACAAAAGTATACACATGTTTAGCGCGCGCTATCTGCCGCTACCACGATGAAATGAATTTCTTGTTGCTCACTGACCTCATTGTATCGCGCGTTTCACTAGGTTAGCGGGTTGGGAGCTGAGATTTGGTGAGCGAACAGGTCAGGCGTATACACCCCGCAAACTCAATTTATCCAACACATCCATGTTTTAACGTGACAATTTCAGCGAAATTGTGCAAGGACAATGGTAACGAATACAAATACAAATAACTGTGCATGCACACATACACAGGCGCACGCATACGTGAATATGTTTGATAACGAAAGTGCATTCGTTAAGTGTGTCAACGACGTGGGATCGGCGTAGAAAAAGAGGTAAAGCTGTGATTTTTAACTCATGCAAACATGTACATATGTGTGTGCGTGTGTATGGCTCTGCAACTAGCGCTGTGTAGTACGCGACGTTAATAATAAATATATGTATGTATGTATGGTATAGTGTTAAGTACGAGCACATATTACTAGCCACGTCCACCTAGCGTATGTGTTGTAAATGGTTGCCTATTAAAAATGCTTTTGTGGCCAAACTGCATGACAGTCAACTACACACACATAAACACTTTGCATCACATATCAACAGTAATATGCAATGATTAAATAAAGGAAAAAAGATGATAAAAAAATTTTAAGGACTACCTTTATAATTTTTAAAACCCCAAAATTCTTTTACAAGAGCTATTGTTAAAGTTTTTTAGTCGAAATTCAACAGATTATGTCTGTATTAAAGGAAAAATGCATTCTATTTTTTGGTCCATTAAATAAAGGTAGTCCTTAGAATTTTTTCATCATCAGACATTTGGAATTTGGGTTCTGACTCACGGCCCAAGTTTCAAGACTCTAGCTCAACGGGAAATTACTTAGAAATCGATTGCAAGATTCCCCTCGTTTTTCAAGTATTTGCAGTATTTTGACTAGCGCGCCACCTAGCGAAATTTGTTTACTATAAGTTGTATTGTCGCTAGGCCTCTAACTAAGGCCAAGTTTCAAGACTCTAGGTAAACGGGAAGTTAGTTAAAAATGGATTGAAAGATTCCCAAATCACAAATTAATTCTCTTAATATCTCGACCCATGCGCACCCAGCGAATTTTTGTTTTGATCAAATATTGCATTGGCCAGAGGGTCCTAACCCACGGCCGAAGTTCAGGTCTCTAGCTCACCGGTAAGTTACTTAAAAATCGATTGCAAAATTCCCCTAGTTTTTCAAAGATTTGCAGTTACCTGACTAGCGCTCCACCTAGCGGAAATTTGTTTTCTATATAATGTATTGTCACTATGCCCTAACTACGTGCCAAGTTTCAAGTCTCTAGGAAGCCGGAAAGTTAGTTAAATATGGATTGGAATATTCCAAATTAAAATTTATTTTCTTACCATCTCGATCCGCGTGCGCCACCTAGTGAATTTTTTTTGATCAAATGTTGCATTGCCACCGGCTTCTGACCTACGGCCCAAGTTCCAAGTCTCTAGCTCACCGGCAGTTACTAAAAAACCGATCGCAAGATTCCCTCGTTTTTCGGGGATTTGTAGTTATCTCAATTAGCACGCCACGTAGCGGAACTTTGTTTACCACAAATTGTATTGTCACAAAGCCTCGAACTGCAAAGCCAAGTTTCACTTTTTTGATCACATATTACATTGTCACGGGTCCTGATCCGCGGCCTAAGTTTCAGGTCTCTAGCCCACGGGAAGTTACCTAAAAATCGATCGCAGGATTCCCTCCGTTTTTTCAGGGATGTTCAGGGATTTTGGTTTATCTCGATTCGTCTGCCACCTGGCGAATTTGTTTTCCACGAATTGTAGACCATCGACTCGCCAAACTATGTGCTAAGTCACAAGTTTCTAGGTAACCGGAAAGTTAGTTTAAAATGGATTGAAATATTCCCAAATCAAATTAATTTTTTAATATTTCGATCCATGCGCCACTGGCGAAATTTTTTTGATAAAATATTACATTGTCACCGGGTTCTAATTCGCGGTTCAGTTTCAGACCACTAGCTCACCGGAAAGTTACTTAAAAATCGATCGCAAAATTCCCCTCGTTTTTCAAGGATTTGTAGTTATCTCATTTAGCGCGCCACCTAACGGAATTTTGTTTTCTACAGATTGTATTGTCACCACGCCTCGAACCGTGCGCCAAGTTTCAAGTCTCTAGGTCACCGGGAAGTTAGTTAAAAATGGATTGAAAGATTCCCAAATCAAAACTAATTTTCTTAATATCTGACCCATGCGCCACCTAATGAAATTTTTTTGACCAAATATGCATTGCCACCGGGTTATGACTCATGCCCAAGCTTCAGGTCTCTAGCTCACCGGGAAGCGGGAGCTACTCATCGCAAAATTCCCTGCTTTTTTCAGGGATTTTCAAGGATTTTCATTTATTTCGATTCGTCTGCCACCTGGCTGCATTTTGTTTCCACGAATGTAGTGCCATTCGGACTCACAAACTAGTGCTAAGTTTCTAGTCTCTGGATCACCGAGATGTTAGTTAAAAGTCGATCGCAAAATTTCCATTTTAAAATTAATTTTCTGTATATCTCGTCCGTGCGCCACCAAGCGGATTTTTTTTTCACTTGCATTTTAATATCTCCAGATCTGAACTATGCTCTGAGTATCAAGTGTCTAGCTCGACCGGAAGTTACCGAAAAAGACTTTTCCGTGGGTCAAAAATTCGTATGGAAATGAGGGGCACAAGCATGAAAGCGACTTAATATAAAGGTATAAAAAAACAAAATGAAAGCGAAAGAAAAAATGTGTTTGCCTCAACAACTGTAAAACATTTTGAAGTCAAGTAAATGCATCGTTACATCAACATCACAACAATAATAATAAAATTTAAAAGCAAAACTGTTTGTATGCTGTGCTCATTCGTCTCTGCATGAGAGCATTTAAAACTAATGAGCATAATTTTTTTATCAGAATATCAAATACTTAAAAACAATGTTTACAAATTTTTTGAATCAGTGGTGACCAAACCAAAAGAGTCACACACCTTCTTCTTCTTCTTGTAGCAATAAGGATGCTCCCTGAAAGTTATGGGGTAATGATACATTCCGAAAAATAGCACCATTAGCGTACCAGCCCGATCATCTTGAAACGATTTTATATGATCACGCCGAGCCTTCTAGATCGTGGATTTTGTCGCCTGTTAAGGCAGAACTGCCTACAGCGGGCAAATTCCAAGCGCTTTAATCCGCCTTACCAAAAGTGTCACCAACTGGCCAAAAGGAGTGAAAATATTACATTCCGTTAAATATAAAATCAATTTTTTCTGCGATTAACTTCGCAGAGATACAGATTGAGTTTCTTTTTCAATTTGCGTCCTGTTCTTATTTAAAAATTTCTAAAAAAATGACAGGACGGATGGACCTACATGCTTTATGGGCTTTTCACGACAGAATTACACTCGTAGGTTTTGTCAAATCACTGACGACTAATTTGAAACAACTTTTTTAAAAAATGTTGATGTTCCTTTTCCTGGACCTTCGGTGTGGTAGGAGAGAACGCTACTACCACACCGCTGCAGGCGATAGCTTGTTTACTGCAAGGAATATCTAAGAATCATTCTAATAATTGAGTTCTCTGGGAGCTCAACATGGAAGAGAGAGATAAGAAGGCCTCACAGCACTTTAAATTACGAAGCGCAGAAAGAAAAGAACTCAAACGGCTGCACTATATGCCGTTCTTCACATCCCATTTGTAGATATGGTAGGCAAGAGCATAGCGTTGACAACTGTAATGAGATTCAAGGCTCTGAATATCTTAAACGCAATTCACAGGAGCAGATAAGACTGCTGTTCATATAGTGGACAAAACAAATTACCGCGGTACGTACGCGCTTAATGGGGATCCAAGAGCTGCAATAAAGATCAAAGGCTGGAGCAAGGGCACTCAAATTAAGAACGAAGCGATACACATTTACACTAATGGCTCCTAAGTATTGAAGGAGAAGGACATGCGGTATTCTGCGCTGATGCGAAAATAAACAAATCCTACAAGCTGCTCCACCATTGGAGTATTCTTCAGGTAGATGCCCTAACCATGACCAAAGCAGTAGGAAAACTGGAGTAAATCAGCTACAACGGCTGCATCGGCAATTTTTATATTGAAGCCAAGCTGTAATTAAAGCAATTATCTCGCAAAGCAAAAACTTCTTAAATTTTGTCAGATTATAAGCAGTACGTAGAAAGAATCGGAATAGAGGGGAATATACATATTGTAACGAATTTACTGCAATTCCCCTTATTTGCAATCTTCTGCTAAGTTCGAATCTCTAAACTGTTGAATAAATAACCACCATTGTATAATAATGTAAAATGGCCATTATTAAAGTACTCCAAAAAATAACAGTGCTACTGCTCGACAGATGGAATGCTTAAATCAAAACTGATTCTCGCGCCTCTACTGTTGTCGCCTTATATATTGTCTGGTTTCTTCGTTGCATACTTCTAGGCTTTTCCATTCCAGAACATACTAGTTAGTTATCAGCTATAAAATCACCAGCCACAACTACGGTTTAGAGCTTCTCATATGCGCGTGAGTAATACTTGCAAAAATTATTGCCCTCCCTTGTGAGCACCTCAGATAAAATATATGCATGTGTCTGTGCGTTGCTTCTCCGCTGCGTGTACGTACATATGTGTAGACATAATGATTGATTCGTTATGTAGATACATAATGATTGATTTGTGGATGAGCATACAAGTGACTCTTAGCATCGGTTTAGAGATGACAGTACCCCTTAGTGTTGCTAATATTCGTAACAATATCTATTGGTCCCCTACCATATGCGCATATATTAAAGTAAAAAGTGGATGAGATGATTAAAATTATGCATTCCTCGAAGCTTATACCGTAGACGTCCCTATCGAATTGGGCCAGATAAACCGAGGGCAGAACTGAACATAATCGACCAAGCAGAAACGGCGCGGGGCTGCAAAGGTCCCAAGAGCAAGAGCAAGTTTTACTAATCTACATTAACAAAGTCACTTCCGTTACTAATTAGCACGTTCCTGTATTAAAAAATACCCAGTTGCACGCAAATATATCGGTCTCACCAGAAAAGACGAGAGCCGACTCGTATGGGTAACATTTTTTTATTCTTTGATATTTGCAAAGCAAATAAAAGTGAATGTAATATAAACACGATAAAAAGAGGGCTCACGATTCTGACTGCACACTGCCTTCTGGCTCCACATGCTTTTAAATTAGGTTCGTCAGTGCAACCAGAAGAAGGAAGTGCGGGTTACGGGAAACGATCGAGCACGTACTGTGTTCATGTCCAACGACAGCAAAATACTGCAGTTATTGGGAGCGACACAGCTATCAAATCTATGAATAGCAAGTGAGGTTCAAGAAAGCGTTTGTATTGGACAAGAAGGCATTGTTATTATACAACAATTAATTTATACTAGATAACAAACA
>JARSSU010038838.1:0-22886 GCA_029619165.1 Eurosta solidaginis
GGGTTCATCGGGGTGAATGCGTGAACGATAGGGTGAAGTGTGTATTGTTAACGGTTGGAACGGGGGCCTTTTCTTTTCGTTTTTTTTTTTTTTAAAATTCGAGATATACTGGAAATACAGTGATCTTTGATGCGCCATCAGCTAAAACGTGACCACAGCAGACAACAGTGTGGTGACTGAACTCTAGAATGCGTATTTGGGCAGTGCTGGGCACTACTACGGTACAAACGAAAGGTGTTTAAAAATATTGAGTAGTTGTATAAAAACGCTGCTATGGGAGATGTTTGATTTGGAGGTTTAAAGGGTTCAGGTTGTTGGTGGGGACTTAGTTCCATAAATGACATGGGGGGGTGGGGAGGGGTGATGATGGTGTATAGGAACATGGAAAGGTGACGGGGGGGGGGGACCGGGAGGCCTTTGTTGTGTGGGGTTCTCTTTTTTTTTTGTGTTTTTTTTTATTTTCGGCGATAAAAATCGCCAATAGGTGGATAGACGAGGAGGAGATTGGTAGAAAAAGACATCTTGGGATTATTGGTGTTGTATACGATAGTATGGGTGATGCAGAATGAAAAGGTGTTAATGTACAACATTTGTGTGGGTTAAAAAAAAAAAGGGATTTGTTGGGGTGGTGTGGGTTGGGTGGTGGGGTGGGGTGGGTGGGCAAATGGGAGGTATGGGGGGCCTTAGTTCTAAGTATAGCTATTGAGCTCTGGGGACGAAACAGGAACAAGCGTCGTGGCCTGGAGACGAGGACGTAACAGCAACCGTTTGTTTTTGGTGATTGCGTCATTGCTTGGGTTTTTTGGGTTTTTCGGAGATATCCGCACATAAAGGGGGAAGGGAACCCCACACCGCACGGCCAAACGGTTGCGCGGCTAGAAGATTTGTTTTGTTTTGTTTTACGGGGATAAATGGGTATCACAAGTGTGAAGATGTTAATGATTGGAAGTTGAGAAGGGGTTTTTGTTTAAAAAAAAAAAAGGGAGTGGGGTGGTGGCCTTAGTTCTATATGTGGGACAAAACCCTTTAGGACCTTTTCAACTTTTTTTTTCACAGCTGATACTTGCTGGTTAATAAAAGGTGGACCTAGGTTGTGCTCTAGATGAAAACAATTGGCGTTGTCTCTTGCGTTACAGATATGGTTTATCAAACAAGGTGTTAAAATGACGTATTTTAGAAAAAAAAAGGGAGGGTGGGCCTTAGGTTCTCATACTATGGGTGTGGGGGGGGTACGGGGAGAACTGGGGGGTGAGCATGGGATGGGCGTTAAGTGGTATGGGTGGGGGAGTGGGGCAGTATGTGTGTGGGGGGGTGAAAAAGATTGGTGGAAGGGAGGGAGAAAATGGGTGTGGAGGAGGTGGGGGGGGGAGGGGAGAGGGAGATGGGGAGGGAGGGATGGGACGGGGGAGGGATAGGGCGTAGAGAGGAAGGGAAAAACATGGAGGCGGGGGGGGGGGGTGGGGGGACGGTGGGGTGGGTGTGGGGGAATGTGGGGTGGGGTGAGTGGGGGGGGCCTTAGTTCTATGGGTGGATGGGATACGGGGGGGGTTAGAACTTACTGTGGGTGCTGGGTGACACGGGGCCTTTTTCCCAGGATAGAGTTCAGATTTCGCGCATAGAAAGCGATGGAACCGGCGAGTAATTTTTAAAAAGAAAAAGGGAACGGTGTGGCGGGGGCCTGGTAGTGGGGCCTTACAAAGTTCTATAACGGTGGGTGGGATGGTGTGAGGGTCTGGCAGTGGGTATTGGTTTGGGTTCTTGGGGTACTTATTGGGTTTCCCATTTTATTTGGATTTTTTGGGTTCCGAGATACCAGCGGCCATGGTAGGAGGTGGAAATCCAGGTGGTTGACCTCTGCGTGTGTGACAGCTCTCTCTAGAAATTTTGTGTTTGTATGGACGAGTATTGGTATCAAATGAAAGGTTTTAAAAGATTAGTGAATGAGCGAGGTGGCTGTTTGCGATTGTTTAGTTGGGTGTAAATTAGTGGTTGTGGTAAACTTGTTCTTACATCGATAAAAAATAGGGAGATGACGTAGTTGGTGGGGCCGTAAGCTTCTATAGAGAGTTCGAGCTAGGTAGGATGATGGCAGGAAACGAAGGGGGGGGGGGGGAGGGGAGGAACGGGGACGGAGCGTGAATGCAGACCGGGATGAAAGAAACGGGAGTGGAGGGACGGCAACGATGGGGGGGTACTGAAGAGGTGGGAGAACGGGGGGATGGGAGGAAGAAGGAAAGAGGACTGGGCGGGGGGGGGGGACGGGGACCGTTTTGGAGTAGGCGGTAGGTTGGACCTGTGACTGTCACATGACATTGGTTTTTTACTTTGTGGGGGGGTTCAATTTTTTGGGTTTGTTATTTGGGTGTTTTTTTTCGATATATCTCGAGGGGCCATATCGGGGGGGGAACGAGTGAACCAGGGGAGTATGGGACACGTGTCATATGAATTGGTATGTTTTCACATTTATGGGATTTATAGATAATTTTCATTAATGATATTAATAATGTGGATAAAAAAAGTTTATTGTGTACATTGACTTTATGTATTGTGATGGTGATCTTGTTTGCATAAGTGTTATTTACGGAATGATATTGGTGTGGCGTATGTAAAGATTATAGTATCTGATTATCAATAGTATCATTATAATTTTAGGATATTTGAGTATATTAGCAATGTTGGGGTTGGGTATAAAAATATTGTGAACAAAGGTAATTCTAAATCGTAGGAGTTTTTCAATAGGACCTTGAGATGGGGTGGTGTGTGATCTGTTGTATTGGGGTGAAGGGCGTTTTTCGAGATATAGACCAATGTGGACCACAGCACCATAGAGTGGACCCAGGAAACATGCATGCTGTCGGGGGTAGACCGCTAAAATTTAGAGTGTGTATATTAATGTTGATAAAACCACACGGGACTAGTAATTCACCTGCCGAAGAGTGTCCAAAGAGGGCTTTTGCGATGTTCGTTGCGGGGCCACCCTTGGCAGGGGGGGAAGAACTTTTTTTCTTTTGTTGGTTTTTTTTTTTTTTGTTGTTTTTGCCATTTTTTCGCTTTTTTATTCTCAGTCGGGGTAACGTTAATATGTATGGGTGGTCATACCTCAGGCATTACAGAAGAAGTTTTTTTCTAAAGTTTATATTTTTAATAAGGGGGTTAATTACTTTTACGGGTCAATGAAACCCCTTAATCCAAATTATAAATTATGTAAAGGGATATGTTACCCCAGGATGTCTCATAGTCTCGGGCAAGGTTGGTCAATGGCGGGGTCGGGATCATTCCCTTTTTTGGGTGTTTTGGGGGGAGGGGGATGGACAATCATTACGGATTACGCACGATGGGTGCGGTCATCTCCACCCTTTTTTCGTATTTGGTAATAGAAGGTTAATGGAAAGTGATTGGGGGCATTGTAAAATTTTTTTTTTTTTTTGTTTTTTGTTTTTTTTTTTGTTTTTTTCATAGGTTTTTCGTGGGAATTTTGCTCGATATCGAAAAAGGTGGGCGTGAGTAATAAGTTCGATTTCGCGGGAACCATTTTTGAAAAAAAACAGGGGGACCGAAGATAACGTGAGTTTCAGAGGTAGGGAAACTTGAACTACGTTTATATTAATAGATATAAAGGAAATATATCGATTTTTTATGTTTTTGTGGGTTTTTTTTGCTCGGAGTTAGATCGTGTTTAACGCGGGGCCGGGAGTCAGGGAAGGCGCAGACGGGGGGGGGGGGGGGCCGACTTGTGCCTAACAAAAAAAAAAACTGGGGCGTTTTGGGGGGGGTGTGTTTTTTGGACTATGGGGGAAAAACCTGGGCAAAAAACCTTTTGTAGGAACTCTGGGAGAAATACATTGTGGAAAAGCACTATTCAGAGCACTGGAAAACGTCCTAAGTGGGGAAAACTTTGGGGAAAAACTGGGCGTTGTTGTTGAAACACTGGGGCGTGGCTTCATCAACAACGGAGTTGTTGGGTTGTTTTTGGCCCTTTTTCCCCCTCCACGGCGATAGGGAACGGCGGGAGTCAAATCAGTCCTAGAATCCCTAAGGGCCTCCTACCCAATTTTCCACGGAGTCGTACACATTAATGAGTGGAAAAGGGGCAAAGGACAGGAAAGGGAAAGAAAGGTGCGGAGCCACACTAAGAGGACTCCGAAGGCAACGAAAGCCAAAGGCACGGACGCCCATGTTTTAAATTTTTTTTTCGCTTTTTATTTTTTTGTATTTTTTGGGTTGCACAGAAAAAGATCAGCAAACGGCGAAGCCAGTCAGCAACCATTGAAGCAGAGCACAGGGGGCACCTTTGTTTCAATACCGGGGGTGTTGAAATGTTGACATAAGGGTTGTACTTATATACTAGGAATAAGTAATATTTAACGTTTTTTCGGTTTTTTTTTCCTTTTTGCCTTTTTAAAATTTGGAATTAAAAATAAGAAAAAAAAGAAAGAAAAAAAATTTTTTTTTTTTTTTTTTAAAAGTGGGGGGCGGTGTTGTTGGGTGTTGGGGTTTGTGTGGGTTTTGGGTCGTGATCTTATGTGTGTCGTTAGGTCTTCTGTTCGTTCTGCTGGTTGTCCCTTCTTGCGTTCTGCTCTGGTTTCCTCTTCTCGCATTGAGTATTTGTTTATTGTTTTTTCGCTAATTGTTTTATTAGGACAAAGACGCGGAACATATAGAAGTAATGATGGATGTAGACGTTCCCTCTTTCCTCCTGCCCCCTGCCTGCCGGCCTCACTGGCCGTGCTGTGTAACGTCGCTTCCGTCTAACTCTCGAACGTTTTGGTTCCCCTCTACGTCCTTGTCCTTCCTTGTTGCTTTGCCTTCCTTAAACGATGCTTACTACGTTCCTGTTTCCTTGCCGTAAATTTCATCATCATGAATATCTTCTTCAAAAAAAAAATAACGCTTGGTGGGGTGTTGTTTGCCGAAATTACAGCTTTCAGGAACTTTTCTTGTCTAAAGATTACCTTCTTTTCTTGTTAAAGAGTGGGGGCGGGTGCCGGAGGCACGGCGGACGCCACATGTGGTCCAAATTGTGGTGGGAGGTTGTTCTCCAAAATATTTTTAACGTATTTTTTTCTTCTATTCTGCGAAATTCTGCAAAGTCATAATAGTTCAACGTGCACCTAAACCGACCAAGTTGTCAGAAATCAAAACACAAATCTGTTTGCCAAGCATCAGGATGCGAAATCACATCACATCATCACAACAACAAATCAATCAATCAAAGCGCTTTTAGTAAAAAAAAAATTAATAGAAAGAGTTAAAAACAAAATAATTTAATTTTAAAAAAAATAAAAAGAAAAATTAAATAAAAAAAAATTAAAAGCAAAAATAAAAAAAATAAATAAAAATAAAAAAAAAGAGAAAAAAAAAAAATAAAAAAAGAAAAAATTTATGAAATGAGATAAGATTAAAATGAATATAATAAAATTCCGTCTGGTGGTATAGATGATTGAAGATCGCACTTTGACAAAGTAAGATCTAATAGAATTATAAAAGATAATAAAAATTAATTTTAATAAAAAGATTATAGATTTTTTGTTCGTGAAATTTTCGGATAAATAATCGAAAAGAAGTGGGCGTGCGTGTGTGGTGGGTTAGGGAGTAGTCCCGATAATCGGTTCATTTTAAAAGTAGCGATCGTTGGAGATGAGTGCCCGCCTGACCGCCCAGGGTGAAACCCGACGTACCAAATTTCCTCAGTCATACCGCCTCAAATTTAACATCAATTTATCGGTGTTAACCACGGGGACGGGGCGTGACGGGTACAATTTGGGCTCAATAAAAAATTTTTTTTTTTTTTTTTTGTTTTTATTTTTGTTTTTTGTTTTTTTTTTTTTTTTGTTATTTTTTTTTGTTTTCGTTTTGTTATGATAACTGATGGGAATTTTGATATATGGGAATTCTATATGCTAGCTAGTCTCTTGTCCCGGCGCTCTATCTGATTCCTTTTATATAAAAAGATATGATAATATTAAAACCTGTACACCAAGGGCATGCGTTAAGATCTTTTAATAATGCCCAATCAAGTTATATACTGCTGTGGAGCTCTGCTCAACGTGAGTATAGACAAATCCATTTACAAACGTCATTTACTACTGCTCTGGGTTGTTGTGTTGGGTAAATTCTTTATAATTATCATACATTTTTGTTGTTTAAAGAAATGTTTCCCTGCACGAGGGTGTAAAGGCAAAAGGGGGGAGTGGCACCGCTTGTCGTGTGGGTGTGGGGGTGTGGTGGGTGGGTGGTGTGTGTGGGGGGGGGTGGGGTGGGTGGGTGGAAGGGTAGTGTGGGGAGTTGGGGTGTGGGGGGGGGGGGTGGGTGGGGGGTGGGTTCAGTGTGGTGGGCTCTAAGCCAACTCCATATTCCATAGAGAGGAGCGAAACAGCGTGGATAGGGCGTGAGTAATGAAAGCGGCAGAGGAAGCGGTAGCAATCAGCGCGGGAGTAGGCGAGGAGACGTTCCATAAGGATAAGCGAGGGAATAGGTAAGCGGAGAATGAATAGGCGAGGCTTCGCCTCCAGTACGAGAATAAGGCGATAGGTTAAGCTAAGAACTCCACGCACATAGTGTATAGGGTATAGTCTTTTGCGGGTCATAGCGCTAGCGCCCGAACTATGATTCAGGGAGCTGTTTAGGTGAAGCTGACATCTCTTACCGACAGATCTTGGCGTACCTAATACTATCGTAACGGGCTAGACGGGACGGCTAATCTACGGGGCATCAAAGGTACGGGATCGGTCCTACGGATGCTAAGATACTAACGAAGAAGGAGTCTCTCTCTACTCTATCTAAATACGATTAACGACGGAACGTCCTTGGATCTTCTGTCTCTAATCTGACGCTACCACTGGATCTACGATCTAGAACTGTAACGCCGTTTCGGGGGGGGAGGTTTCATAGGAGGGTTGGTTGGGGGTTGTGTGCGGGTGAGGGGGGGCGTGGTGATGTCTTTGGTGGACCAAGAACTCTGACTCGTGCCAACTCCCCCTTACATATCCAAGGTGTTATGATTGTATGCGGTACTAGTACCCGGGTAGTTGGTCATCATCGATGTTTTGCAATCGAGTAGTGGTTGGATAAATTAATTCGTTCTTTTAATTCGTGCTTGTAATTCGACCAGACTGTTAACGGAGCCTTGTCCTCAAGCTCTCGCTTTCTGTCCCCCTATAGGGATACCTTAGCCCCATCCCCTCATATAGACCGGATAACGCGGTGGCTTGTGAGGATTAATATACCGACCGCGGAAGTTAATAGTAACCAAAAAGATGAAATACCCGTTCTTCCCAGACCAGATGTTAACCTATAGTGACCAGGGTGCCCTACACCCTATGAACGGAGAGTACCGTAAATAAACCCATAGACCTTTGGAGAAACCAAACCGCGTTTCGATTACCGTCAGGGCCACACAACCGGGCCACCCCAGTTTAATAAAATACTCAAACCGGGTCCATGGACCGGCGTTGTCCTATCATCACACCTTCGATACAAGGTATTAATGGAGTGGCCGTTTAATATGTTTATAACCACATTAATTTTTTGTAGGGCGTGATGTCTTTTCTGTATGCTGTTTCTGTGATGGTTACTGTGAACGATTTGGTTTGTATTCTTTTCCTCTTTCTTTTCTTTTCCTCCTTTCTTTCTCTTAATGTGGGTGGTTTTCTTTCCCTTCCTCTTGTTCGTTGTTTTCTTTTTTTCTTTTTCCCTTTGCTTCTCTTTGGTCTTTATTGGGTTCTTTAGTTGGTTCTGTTTTCTTTGCTTTTTTCCCTCTTCATATTTTTCCACTTCGCCCCCCTCTTTTCCTTTTTTTTCTTGTTCGCCCCGTATATAAATACTGGATAGACCTTATGAAGGACAGAGTGAAAAGGAAAGTCAGAATAAATGCTGAAAGAATCGTAAAGTTAACAGCAGCGGACTCGCTGGGAGAGGGGCCCCTGGAGGCCTCCGCCCCCGCGGCTGAGCCCCGGGCGCCTGGCGCCCCCCGCTGCTTAAGGGCCCGCCCGCCTGTCCGGCAGGTGGTCGTACGTCCAAGATGAACGACTCTTTACCTGATTGTAATAAGGACGATGATAAGAGGACTGAGTCGCAAGCCAAGGATGACAAATACGCATGCGGTGGACTCGGGGAGCAGAGTAGTGCTGATTCAATGAACTCCGTGTTGGAGAAGCACACAAATGAAAACGGAGTAGAAGAGTGGAGAAGGGTATGGAGCGGAGGAAGTAAAAGAGCTCTTTCACAATACCGTGCAGCACTAAGAATTGTACAACATTTGGGATCAGTGGTTGACCCAACAGAAGTGGAGATCGATCGCTTTGAATGGGTCCATGAGGCGATAGAAGTAGGTCGAGGGCAGTTCAAAAGGTTTGCTGCGAGAAACCCTCGGTTCTGTAACTGGTACGAGTAGAAAGAAGCGTCGAATGGCAGAATGAAGAGGCAACGTTTGGGGGAAGGCGACAAGCCTGCTTTAAAGAGGCAGAAAGGAACTAGTCCTAGAGCCGCGAGGCAGGGCAGTCGCATAGACAAGACAAGTAGGGCCAAAGCTGTAAGACAGATGGGCCCCAATAATGGTGTTTGAGGTGGTGGATAAAGCGTAAATTCCCACGGTACCAAAGGTTAAGGTATGGATACCATGCGTGATGAAGTCGGTGGATACACTGCGACTTCTCGGCCTGCCGAGGAAAGTCAGTTCTACATCTTCCAAATAAATAAGCAGGTGGAGGATATTTTGTACACGCAGCTTGGCAAAATGTCCTTTGGCACTGGCAAAATTTACATGCGACTCAGGAAAAGAAGTCCCGAGGATAAAAATCCTAACATGCTAGAGGTGTGCGAAGTCGAAAAGGATCTCAAAAGCCTAAGGAAAAAAGACAGGTAGAGGTGCCCCACGTCACCACGAAGGTGTGAGAAAAGGACCAACCGCCAAATGGTGCTGTGACTCGCACAGAGGAACACCCGGCACAACAGTTACGAGAGGATGAAGGGGGCCTCGAATACTCTAAAACCAAAAGGGAAAGGCGAGGACGATGACGTCACGACGTAGGTGCTGGAGGGGGACAAACAGCCCGAGGGTGCTGCGAGTCCTGCAGATAAACCTCCAATACAGTAAAGTGGCGTCGAGCGAACTCCTCCTAACCCTGGAGGAGGGTTCGTTTGACGTGACGCTGATCCAGGAGCCGTGGCTCTCTTCGGGAGGAAAGGTTTCTGGTCTTAGCGCGCGCGGGTTTGGCGTTTACTACACGCAAACGGAAGGACGGGTGCGAACTGTAGTAATGGTAAGGAAACGGCTGCATTCATATATGCTGCCTAATTACACTACTGAGGACCTCGTAGTGGTGGCCGTTGAGCAAAATAATAAGCAGGCATTTATCCTGGCGTCCTGCTACATGGCCCATGCTGCGGAGGTTCCACCGATGGAGTGCAAAAAGCTAGTAAAGGAGGAAGGGCGCAAAGGGCGGTTGGTCATAAGCGCAGATGCAAATGCGCACCACAATGCATGGGAAGGAGCAGATACGAACGAGAGAGGCGAATCTCTATTTTGTTACAACCTGCAAACCAATTTGCAGATAGCCAACAGGGGAAATGTCCCTACATACATTGCTCCAACATCCAGCAATGTTCTGGATATTACATTGATCTCCGAGCGTGATATATCAAGGTTTGATTGGATGGTTCTTGATAGACCATCCTTCTCGGACTATGCGTATATCAGCTTCAGCATCCCTCTAAAGAGGGTAGAGAAGGGAGGAACCTTTAGAAACCATAGGTCAACGTACTGGACTAAATTCCAGAAACAGGTAGAAACAAAACTGGGCCAACCCAAAGAGGTTGCCATTGTGGAGGAACTGGAGGAGTCGAATGAATTCCTAACAGGATGCTTATGACTGCGTATAACAAAGCTTGCCCTCTAAGAAGATTCAGACGAAAAGCAAAGCCGCCATGGTGGAGCAATGAGCTGAGTCTTCTAAGAAGACAAGTAAAATAAATGTTTAAGCTCACAAAGACCGCGGAAAGCGCCGGACTTGGTGACCGATACCAAGATCAAATGGGCAGTGAAAACGTTTTGTAAGTTTAAATCGCCGGGCCCAGACGGTATATTCCCAGCCGTGCTACAAGTTTCAAGTAGGACGGTGGTGGAATGGCTTAAAATAATATTCGATGGGTGCATAAGACTGAATCATGTACCGCCCTCTTGGAGAATTGCTCGTGTAATTTTCCTACCAAAGGTGGGGAAGATCGGTCACGTGTATCCCAAAGACTATAGACCCATTAGCTTAACAGTCTATGTGACGTCCTCATGGACTGGCCAGTTCAACCTAACCTAACCTAATCATATATTTCTCAAAAGCCTTCTACCTGACTCCATCCATGCCATAACATCAGGCAGACTGGGTTTCCGTCTGTCCTGAACAATGTCATGGGTTTATGCCATGATCTGCCAGCAACTATCTAAGTTGGTTGCAGATGGTATTGATAGCGTAATTAGGTTACGTATCACACTTTCTTCTATTCGGTTGTTCCTAGTTCCGACTTGGAGATATATGTATTGTTGATCCCCCCTTACATCTTTGAAAAACGGAAAATACTAGAACTGGTTTCTGGCCTTGTAAAGCCTGTAGATATTCAGCAAAGTCTGAGTGAGCGATCAGTCTCTTTATTCTCAGAAAATTGTAGAGTGTGAGTGAGAAAGCGGATGCTTCTGCCCATCCAGGGAATCTATGCATTAAAT
The DNA here is from genome assembly GCA_029619165.1 of Eurosta solidaginis. NCBI lineage: Eukaryota > Metazoa > Arthropoda > Insecta > Diptera > Tephritidae > Eurosta > Eurosta solidaginis. The sequence goes on from JARSSU010038838.1 coordinate 10,715, forward strand.
TAATATGTAGGTACATATATTATAACTAACAAAATATTTTTTCAGTACTCAGATAACATTCGTAAAAGAAAACTAAGCTAACATGCAATTACTGAAATCTATAAATTTGAATTTTATAGTCACTCTTCCCCAGCGGCTGCAACTCCGTCCATCAAAGTGTGTTGCTACTCCAAACAGATTAACCTTAATTTTTGCCGCAGATTTAATCGATGTTGCCTCACAACATGGTCGGCTGCAGCAAGCAAATATTTTCACACTCCACCAGCGCCTTTCTTCTCCATCAACGTGTCGACATGTAAAAAACGAAAAAAAATAAAATTAAACTAAGTTTTTTTATATTAAGGCATGGATAAAGCGACAGTTCGGTTGTAAACTAGGTAAGTGCAACTGAATGGTGCACGTAGTGGCCACTAGCAAACAAACGCTAGATCATGTTTTAATCGTGTTAATTTTAATGTTACAAGATCTTTTTTAGTTCACTAATCTTTTGAATAATTGATCAATTAAGTTAATTTCCAACAAGAAAACCAAATATTTGCACCATATTATCGCAAGGATCTTAGTGTTGCATAGGAGTATAAGCTAGAGTTCAAAAAATATATGCACAAGCGGGTAACTGTAAAATTGCCAGATACAAAGTTAGAAAATTAAAACTACATATTAGGCTCCGGCGATTAACAATGAGATTGACTGAATTTTTGTATGAGTGCGTGTCGGGTGGTTGACGCATTGTAAATTTTACCAAGTAGCGCAACTAACAGATGATCGGTGAAATTCGCACATTCACACGCACAGTTCTCGACTCAATTTCAAAAAAAACTTTAGATTATTTAGCTTAAATTTTAAAGTGAGATAAACCTTACCAATTGATGTAAAAATAGAATATATAAGGCGTATTTGTTTGTTATTAAAGAAGCTTTTATTTATATTGCCATTCTCATTGTTTCTAAATTCGTAAACAAGGACTGCAGTTATTCGGTGTGATTTTTCGAAAAAATGTATTATTTTTGTGAATTTTACACTTTATCTGTGATATTGTGGTGGTCGAAAGGTTTATTTGAGAACACGGTTGCCACCTCAGTCCATTTGGACAAAAAATGGCCCTTTTCAGCCCTATATGGTCCGCTGGTCCCTTTTCTCAATTTTGGTTCTTGTTGGCACGGATTTGGTACTTTTATTTCTTTTTCACTGAAACAAAATTCAAAATACTGCTAATTTTATCACTTTTATCTGTGATATTGTGGTGGTCGAAGGTTTATTTGAGAACACGGTTGCCACCTCAGTCCATTTGGACAAAAAATGGCCCTTTTCAGCCCTATATGGTCCGCTGGTCCCTTTTCTCAATTTTGGTTCTTGTTGGCACGGATTTGGTACTTTTATTTCTTTTTCACTGAAACAAAAATTCAAAATACTGCTAATAAAATTTTTCGGCAAATCTATTACCCACACATAGTTTTCAATTTACTTCTGTAACCCATTATTGTAGCTTAAGTTGTTAGAAGTTTAAGCAACCCTATTGTAAATAATGTAAAACTATCGATATGAAAATAGAGGGCAACCTTGAAAATAAATATGGTGGCCGTCACTTCCGGTAAATCTAAAGACTAAAAACGTCGTGTTTCAACTTAATCATAAACATCGTCTAAAATAATTGAATACCTAATCAATTTACACTTCAATGGAATTCTTGCCACGAAAATTGCTCTATCTATAAATGAAGCAGAACAATGGCATTTCACCCGTAGATTAAAAAGGCATTAAAAAGGGAAGTGTTGAATGTTCGGGCAAACACATTGTCATTAATTTTTGATGAAAAACCGGACTTATCAGAAAAAATACTTGTTTTAGTGGTTAGCTAGTTCGATCGGTATTCAGTTATTACACAGTTGAAACTTTTAAGACGCTTGATTTTTATTCTGAGTTCCAATTCACACTTACTGAATCTAGGCTCTGGTATGAAGTTTAAACTGTTAGTTTTATTTACGATTTACTGAGTTTGCCACAACGCAAATTTTTAACCGTTCTTTAATAAAACCTAACTGCGCTATGCAATTTATTCCATTGCAATGAAGCAAAACTAGGTTCACAACGTTTGGTTGGTGAAAGACATAGATTAATCCTAGAAATGTGAACATATAATACCTAAAGGTGCACTTTATTTTTGATTGTGCAGTTTGAATTAAAACCAAGTTTCTACTTATTAAAAATTTATATATTAAACCTTTGAAACATCCCAACTGTTTGTATACCAATAAAAAACCTCGTCTTTTTTTTGAGATCTGGTCTTTTTTTCGATGCATTTTGGTCCTAAATCATGGATTGGCAACCGTGTTTGAGAACGCATGTGGCAAGGTTGCATTTTACAGAATAAATTTTTTTTTAATAATGAAATAGTAGTATGGAAGCGACAGCCATAGTAGTAGACTTGTATGTGATATTAGCAAAGTTTAAAAAACAAAGCATTTTTTCTTTGAAAATAATCTAAGGAAGATGCACACGAGGCGTATCTTCATAGGCGCGTATTAGGTACAGCATAAGAAATCTTGAGGCGTAGAAAATCGTAGCTGCATTCCATATTTTGTATGCGTCTACGAAGATATGTCTCGTGTGTATCTTGTCTAAGTTTAGCTTCTTACGAGATCCAACATTTTAATTAATAATATAAATAACACGTGAAGCAACTAAGCTTAAGTTGGCACTTGCGTTGCGTCTACTTCTGACTTTGAACACACGCGCTTTAATTGTTTCAATCGATAAGCAACGCACCGCCAACGTCAAAGCAAAACACAAATAATTAAAAACTTAGGGTTCTTCTTGAAAAATATAAGAATTCTATCGCCATTCAACTAAATAAAAAACATAATTTTGTATTCATGTCGATTTCGTGATCGATCAGGAGAGACGGTGGAACATATCCTCCTGGAACGCGACGCAATCTGATGAGGGCACAATAGATCAACGGTCGCAGTGCAATCCCGAATAAATTTTCTATCTATCTTCATGTTATAAAAATAGTTGTATTTCATTTTCCTCATGTGACAGGGGAACTTTTAACGTCCGTTATTTTATTTGACGAATCACTGAACGATTTCTTTCAAATGAAGTGTTCGTTAGCGTTCACCGAAGAACGGCCCCTGGAATTGTTATCTTATATAGCCAAAGAAAGTTATGCATAAGCAAAATTTAGTCAGCACAAAACGAATAAATAGAGAAAATTTAAAATATAATGCATATGGCCAATTTTCCGACTGCTAACGTTACATTCGCATGGAGTTTTTATTTAGTTTATACGAAATAATAACAAAAATGTTAGAAACGTCCAAGGTTCTGCTACTTATGCTATCAGGTAGACCTATACCTTCATTTTATGAGTAACATTAGTTTGATGGCTACCATACCGTAAAAGTTATAAGCGCGTGAAGCGTACTGCTAGCGTTACATCATTTGGAAGTGAGATCAAGATACAGATCATGTTTAGTTTAATTTCTGCGAACTTGCTGAGATAATCGTGCCAATTTTACTTCATGTTATATAGCAAGGATGCCACAAGGTCATGGCATACCGCTTTACCAAAATCTTTAGGATTTTTTAACGTAATTTTACATAAAATAAGGCACTGCCTACGTTACAAAAAGCACTGCTACCGTTACACGTGCGAAAATTGAGTATCTCTACATATAATAAAATTGTAACCGTTGATCTCTGTACATTGCAGATGTACAGAAAATAAAAAAAAAGAAGCCAGTGAAATCCAAATGAACAGTTTTTAAAATTTCTGTCGGTCTGACTGTCTGTCTGTCACTAAAAATTGGAATGATGGAATTGAATGAAACTTTCACCATTGCATTACTAGATGTCTACTTTAATACTTAAGATATCCCTTATTTCGATAGCTCAACCAGTTTTGGAGTTATCGACCAATATGTGGACCAAGGGTGATCAAAATGTGTTAGTACAATATGGGTATCAAATAAAAGGTGCTGATGAGTGCTGCAATGAGTAATTCTATTAAATTCAATATCTCGAATGGTTACGGAGATATCTCCTTATATATTAGAGGGAAATTGATAAGGTTTGGAAGATTCATTGAGACCTTCATCCTAATTTTACTTTGTGTTATATCGCAAGGGTGTGTCAAGGCTGGTTGTGATTGCATTACACAAAGCATTGAACGTTACAGTTACGTAAATTGAGTAAACAAAATAAAGATAAATAATTGTATAGCTTTTGGAAATTTACTTTTATTGCTGATTATATGTCTTATTTGGTTACAGATAAAAGTTTATGAAATAGTTATAATTCTCTTTATATATACCCTTGTTTGGATGTAGGAAAAGTACTAACTTTGCCATTTATTGCTTGAATTTGGTGGGCGTTTGAAATATTTTGTACATTTTTGGCTTTGAAAACAACTGAGCTTCTTCGATATCATTATTTATGTTAACAAATTCGTCGCTCTTTACTGCTTCAACCACGATTTTGGATGTCGTCAAATAAAAAGCGTTTTTAAAATCTACTGCGCAGTTAACGATTATATTTCGGGCTATGACATGTTTTCTTACAACGGTTTTTACTGTAGCCCCTATTCCATCCGCACAGCCTTTGCCATGCGAGGGTAGCAAAATAATTCCAAAATATTTTATTCCAATTTTATTTCCAAGTACGGAATTAAAGCAGCAATGAACTTGTTTTTGAACTGAGAAGACGGGCCATCACTCCAAATTTTTAAATTTTAAGCGATGATGGTAAAGTAATTTCCATAGATAAGTAACTATAGTATCTTGGTATGACTTAGGTTATCAGAAACGTAAACTTTTGCCTGAAAGGCGTTGTTTATAGTAAAAACCACTTGTAAACAAAGTAAGTTGACGCTGATTCAATGAGCGTTTTGTACTTCGTCCTGTGCTTCGCAAACATAATTTTCGGCGAAATCTATTTGAAGAAGACCTTCGCCACTAACGCCGTGCTTAAAGCTCTCGGCCGATCAAATTCATTGAATGTTAACGCCTGCTCACGTTTGTTAAAGCTATGTTTTTAAAATCTGTGGCCATAACTTATTACATAATTAGTTAACTCATCCATATTTCCACTCTTCTCCTTCTTCTCTACCCGCTTCGTTGAAACATCTTTTTCCCATGCCGACCATTTAAGCGTTGAAGTAGACGGAGTGTTTAGTACAAATTCCTCCATCTTAGATACGAATTTTCCAGAGCATTTTTTACAATTACCATACCAGCACGCTATCGACGATCTTTGCACAGAAAGTGGTTAACAAAACTATTGTCATAATTAGGTATGTTTTGAACTTTTTACATAAAGTTGTAACGGCTTCTATGAAGTGGAATGATATGTACACAAACACATGTTGTGTGGCATGTTATTGCTAGCTTCACATACTGTGGCCGTGTCCGAGTAAAATGGGATAAGGAACAAGTATCTGCAATAAGATTAACAACAAATAAGAAATTTCAAAATGTGTATTAGTATGACCACAACACCTCTTCCTTACTTATTTGGTCTTCATCAATAATGCAAATGCTTCTCTGATTGATAGAAGCATATGCCTTGTTGGCAGTAGAACCTTATCCCCAGTTTTGGCGCACTGGTATTTTTAACGTCCCGAATCTTTGGCGAAGTGAGTGAAATATCATCCCTTTCATAAAAATTTGGTGATGTCAGAATTGATTTCCACGTTTGGAGAATAGGTATTTTTGGGGGAATCAGTTCACCCGACAATTATTTTTTCCCAATTTCCAAACTTAAAATTATTCTCGAAAGAACTTCTGTTTTTTTCGTTGAAGGGCTTGAACTGCTTTAGAGACAGCCTTTCCTAGCGACTGGACAGATTTGTAGGCCGTGTGGCGTTCACTCTTATCATCGTCGTTAACAGCTGCATTTTCATGATATCTTTAGCCAATCTCATTCTTGCCCGACACTTTCTACCCTCTCACGAACAGCTTCTCGATTGCTTTTGATTTCATTCATGGCTTTCAGTGGTAATTTTTTCACATCTGCTCTCTTTTTTCCCTATATTTCTTCATTAATGCGCTTGTGTAGTCCCTATATTGAGGCGAGTTCTTCAGGTTTTCTTTATATTTTTTATTTTGCTTAGCTTCCCTCTCCTGTGTAAGGAACGGAAAGGGACAATTTTATTTTAAATAAAAAATCACTGCTAACGTTACATATTATTTAAGCTAACAATGTCTTCAAATCTTTGGAAATTAAACTTTTTTAATTGGAACGCAAGATATACGTATAGTATTAAGAAAATATATAAACAAATTAAATGAAAACGTATTTTAACATGTTTTAAAAAACTTTTTGGTTTTGCACTGCTAACGTTACATACGATTTTTGCGGCACATTTATTTTTCACATAACTGCTAGTTGGAACATAACTTTTTAAAAACTTTACGTGTTATGATATTATAGCTAATTTTCTAATAGATAAAACTTGAACGACTAAATTTTATTTGCAACAAACACGTTATATTTACCTTTTTGTTTGCTGAACTACTTCCGACCATATTTTTTTTATTCACAACGTTTTATAAAAAGAGCGAAAAGTTTAATTTAAAACGACTAAAATTGAATGACATATTTTCAGCAGCTACTATAATATGTCATGAAACCCGTAAGACCCCAGTGCTTGCAATATTTGACACTACTTGGTTTACTTTCCAGAAAATCGGTTCATATGTATAAAATGCATGCAATTATAAAATCAATTTTATTATATAAAATTAGTTGGAGATATGAGATTATCAATACTATTTTAGTCCTGCTACTTTTAACACATTATAATATTTAAGAAGAACATTTAAGAAGTAAGAAACATGACTAATGCTTTCATTAATACGTGTTTCATTTATTTTCATTGAGGGATAAGTTCGTAAAAATAAAAAGCACGTTTTTATAAAGTGGATGTAAAGCTCCATAGATAAAATGAGTAACAGAAGGAACATTGGTTTATATATTACATTTTTAAAATGAAAATCTCCGGCTAAAAAAAGAGCAAAACCTAACTACATTTTTTCATTTTCGTACTTAACTACACTCCCTTTTGTGATTCAGGCTTTCGTGCAAATTTTGAAAAAACTCCGAACATCAATTACTTCATTATATGACATTCGACTGCCTAGTCCACTGCCTTCCACTCTATTCGTAACATAAGCTCTATTTAAGCTGCCAAACTATATAGTAAACAATGTGTTGACGCTTGCCGCGACTATCAAATAAAGAGTCATCAATCAACATTTGCATTGAGAAACCGTATCGTTCGTCAATGGTACACCTAGTGGCCACTAGCAAACAAACGCTAGATCATGTTTTAATCGTGCTAATTTTACCCTAGGACTTATACCCAACTTTTACTACGACTTCTTATACCCGGGTACAGGTGTGGCCAGTAGCCTGTTTTACCCGTTTTTCTCATTTTTTCTGAGAAACGAGTTATTTTTATTTTAATGCAATGTTGTAGCTGACTGTTTTACGAACATTTTAAGTAGTTATAAACATATATTGTAGCCTACTTCTAAGAATTGCGCGCATTCTAAGTTATTTCTAAGAAGTCAATAATTTCTATTGTTGTTAGAGTTTTTAGAATACAACTTTTTCGCGCACTCTTAATTATTTAGAAGAAGACATTATATTGTACCCTTGCTAGAATTTGCTGACAAACAACATTGATATAATCCAACTACCTGACAGGTAAGAAATTGCTTCCAGAAACTTAAGGGTTGCAGCTATATAAACGGCAGTTTTGCGAGTTTATATTCATTGTAAAGCGTTTCTTTTGAAGTGTGAAGTTGCTTTATATTTGTGAAAATAACAAGTCAGAAAAAATTTAAAATATTACAACATGGATAGCAGAAAGAACATGGAATATTGTCTTCGAATCAATATATGAGGTAAATACAAATAACTCAAACATAATTTCATAAATGGAATAAAAATTAATTATTTTTATATAGATTATCTGACGCTGAAAAAGAGCAGTACATACAAAACCTGTTTGACGAAATCTCAGATGATGAATTATTTTCCGACCCTGAAGTGGATGAAAGCGAACAAGTAGCAGTAGCAGATGGCGTGGTTGAATCGGGTGTAGATCACCCTGATTACACAATTGACAATGCCCAGGTAGATGAGGCTGATTACGAAGAATCTGACAATGAATCCGATACTGCAGAAGATTCTGAGGAGATTAATTTGCGTGCAGCTGAATTCGTAGCACGTGGTAGTACCATATGGAGCTCACAGCCACGACTTGCACGCCAAACTAGGCAACAAAATATTTTGCGACAGCGAAGTGGGCCCGCAAGATCAACTACTATGATTTAAATAGTCAATACATATAAATGTTTTATGACTCTGGAAATGGTGGATATTATAGTACGCTACACCAACAAAAAAGCAGAAACTACATATGCGGAATTAAACGCAAGGCGGAACCAAAAACATGGAAGAAGGTTACTTTGAGCGAAATGTATGCGTTCATTGGAGTGCTTATTATGACTGGCGCTAACCGCAGCAATGCCGAATGTGCGCCGGACTTGTGGTCGGTGGAAAATTGTCCATTATATCGTGCGTCAATGGGCATTAACCGCTTCCAGGCCATACTGCGGTTTATAAGGTTTGACGATGGCAACACACGGGCACAACGTTTGGTAACTGACAAAGCTGCACTAATATCTGAGCTGTGGACCATGATGAACTACAACTTTGAGCAGTCATATAAGCCAAGTGAATATCAAACGAGCAGCTCTTTCCATATCGTTGCCGCACCCGTTTCACGCAATACATCCCATCGAAGCCGGCAAAATATGGCATCAAAGTGTGGTGGTTATGTGATGCCAAAAACGCATATCCACTGCATGGACAAATATATACTGGGCAAGCACCTACGGGACGGGAAACTAACCAGGGTGAACGCGTGGTCAAGGATTTAGTAAGCCGCTTTCATGGAACGGGCCGAAATATAACGATGGACAATTTTTTTACATCCCTAAATCTACTGGAAAGCTTGTCATCCATGAATTTGACGGCAGTTGGAACTCTGCGGAAAAATAAGCCCTACATACCAAAGGAGATGTTGGCACACAAGATCGTGCAGAGAGGTCAAGTACATTCGGTTTTAGGCCCATCATATCCATTTGCTCCTATGTGCCGAAAAAAAACAAGGCAGTTTTATTACTATCATCAACGCATGACGATGATCACATTGGCAAAAGCGGCAAACCAGAATTGATCGAGTTTTATAACAAGACAAAAGGAGGGGTGGACGTGATGGACCAATTGCTTGGAGAATATACTTTCCAAAGGATGACAAAGCGTTGGCCGTTGTCCCTATTCTTCAATATGATTGATTTGACGGCATTGGCAGCGTACATCATATATTATGAGAATAATCCCAACATCAGATGCACCAATGCGAAGCGTAAGAGATTTCTTCGCCAGCTCGCCAAGGAACTGTCTATGCCCATAATTGAAGAGCGTTCGGTGAATCAGCAAGTGATGCGGAACTTCAACACAAAAATTGCAGTCGCGAGTTTCATAAGTACGGCCTTGCAAGGAAATGCTGACAATAGGCCATCAACGTCTGCAGCTGCTGGTGCAAAAAAAAAGAAAAAGCATGTTGGAAGCTGTTTTCTCTGCTACATCCATGACCAACACAGAAGACGAACGCGTAACATGTGCAGAAATGTCAGCGCCGAATATGCATACAGCATTCTTCAAATACATTTACATGTAATATTTGTGAAAATAATGAAGACAATTGAATAATTTATTTGTTTGCATATTTAGTTATAAGAAATAATCAATAAAATAATATTTTATAAAAAAAATAATAAATAAAAATTTGTTTCCTTCAAGAAATGAGAAAAAACGAGAAAAAAAGCTACTGGCCACACCCGTACCCGGGTATAAGAAGTCGTAGGTGTCAACTTTGAAAGCTTATATCTCATCAATGCATGGACCTAGCATAACACATAAGACACCAATCGACGTAGATTTACTTCGTTTTCCTAGATCAAAAATTTCAAGTCAATATCTGGAGCTACATCACTCCAAATTAGCTACTGGCCACACCTGTACTTGGGTATAAGTCCTAGGGTTAATGTTACAAGATCTTTTTTAGTTCACTGATCTTTTGAATAATTGATCAATTAAATTAATTTCCAACAAGAAAACCAAATATTTGCACCATATTATCGCAAGGATCTTAGTGTTGCACAGGAGTATAAGCTAGAGTTCAAAAAAATATATGCACAAGCGAGTAACTGTAAAATTGCCAGATACAAACGAAGTTAGAAAATTAAAACTATTAGGCTCCGGCGATTAACAACGATATTGACTGAATTTTTGTATGAGTGTGTGTCGGGTGGTTGACGCTTGCCCCGCGACTATCAAATAAAGAGCCATCAATCAACATTTGCATTGAGACATGGTTTCGTTCGAAATCGGGTAATGTTTTTTTTTAATTGCAACTACAGCAGTGTTATTAAATAAAAAGAAAAGGAAAAAGAGTGATAAAAAGGAATTGTGAATGTAAAGCTTGTACGCAAAACGTAATAGGTTTACACTGTAGCGAACCTCTTCTCACGACGTTGTTCAAATAAGGAAAATTTACAAAGGTGCGATTGGACTGAGGCGAGGTGGCATATCTAGCTATGCTTCAGCTTAGCTCAGGGAAATTGGGGGTGGGGGTGCTTCAGCCTCACGCAAAGAAGTCGCACAAAAAATATTTAAATATATGCCTACGGTAACAAAGGGGTATTCTACGCGGAATTGCGCCAGCAAATTGACAGTGCAAAACAAACAAAGAAAAAAACTAAGTGACTAGGAAAATGAACAAGGCAAGAAAGAAGAACGAGGAATGTTACACCAATCGTCGTTTATGGGGAAGAAAAGCTGGAAGAACTCCCCATGTATCTACCCACCCGACCTGTTAACCAAAAAAATTTATGTTCGTCGGTTAACCCTCTTAATACTTACTTCATCTCAGCCACCAATATCCCTACATTTCGTCAACGGCCAATAAAACACTAGAATTCCATCTTTAGCAATTCACAATTTCTCATTTTATTCATAAGAAAATCTTTAACAAAATTTCCCTGCTTCCTTATTACTAGCATTTAATAGTTATCTATTCAAACGAAATACTTTGGATTCAATCAACTTTATCATCATGTTCAAAACAGATAGCCTATTAGTCTAAATATCCCTGAAGGTATACGTATTAACAAACAGAAATTCAATACAATTGTATTTGGCTTACTAGAATGTATTTAGAACGTAGGCTAAATATGAGGACGAAGTTTGTTAAGGTTACTACCATAATTATCCTTGTAGTATTTTCCTCAATACCCATTTAGCTAACTTGGGGTGTGCAAATTGTTTCAACCACGCGATTTTTAAATCGACATACACATGCGATCAAATGCGCATATCAATGTAAAGGTAATATCTTGGAGATCGTGGTTAAAACCCAAGGGTTGAAAATTTTAGTTTGAGAGGCTATTGAAAATAATGCCCTCTTACAAAAAAAAATGACATAAAACATGTGCATACATATGTAAAATAGAATGTGAACGGATTTACTTACATGCTTACTCGGCTACACCATCGATGCGACGTTGGTACCAGCGACGACGAGGATGCAAACGCGATAGGTTTATGGTGTAATCAAACATGCGTGTAGTTGAAGAATCATAATCAATTAGAACCAGAGGTTCTATAGCTAAATAGGTAGACCCGAATTATGCCTGTGTACGTCACATACATACATGTGCATGCACAGCAAATGTTTTGCACACACCCTGATAACTAGAAATGTATGAGGATGCGCTTTAATGCGCCTGAAACTATATCTCGCGAATATCCAAGAAATGGATATAATTTTTACACATGAATTTACATATAAAATTTGAAACTTTTTCTCACATTGTCATTTATGCACTATTGCTTAACTCAATTAATTGACCTTTTATGTATATCAATTTAGGTGCAAGAAACCTAAAATCATCGAAATCACCATAACAGATTGCTATAGCAAATAAACTTCTGCTCAATGAAACTAATCAAACTTTCAATTGTTAGTACATATGTAATTACTAATAGCTATGTACATCTTAACAGAATTGCACTGAAGCATTATTCATATTATTAT
>JARSSU010038839.1:0-12554 GCA_029619165.1 Eurosta solidaginis
AAACTAAGTACGAGATTTTAATACAAATGGAGATTGTCTTTATGCTGTGTGTGACCGCGCAAGCGCATCACCAGATACGACACAACCACACCGTTATGGTTAACAGAAGCAGTTTTTGTTATGTTTACCAGCAGCCATATAGTTTGCGCTTTGTCGGAGTTAAAAAAGTTGAATAGAGTGTTTTTTTTATACACGCGTATACGTTACGTGTGAGCAGAAAAGAAACCCTATCCGCACTTAGATACACTTGGAGACCCATCTACGAAGTGGTTAAATACTAGCACAGCCAAGGGTGTACCGAAAAGCGGAGACACCACCCTCTGATGGCCATACGTGACATATAATAGCTGATAGTTGCATGAATTGTTGACACACTAGATACATAGAATTGGTGTCTAGGGGTGAGAGCATGGACAATTTTCAGTTACTCTGGAGTATATGCGTATTGAGATTAGTATACACATTTTACGCGCAGCAATTTCGGTTGTTTTTAAAGTTTGACGCTTAATATATTGACGTATTGATTTCACTTGGTGTCAAGAAATCATATTGGTTTTGTTTCTTTCGAACGTCATTCAATTGCCGATGTTTTATCGCTGTTTTTTGTCTGTGTAGGGTTATCTATTCATTAAATAACTATATTTCTTATATTTGAATAATGGTTCAAAAAGTTAATTTTAGATTTAAATGTGATGGTTCATTAAATTTATAAATAAGTTTTGCTTAAAATAAGTATATACTATATTGGCTATCCTGCAGGGGAATTGCAGATAGCTTTAATTCTAGCTTTTCCGTTTCTTTCTTATTTTCCCGGATATGAACCAAGGCCAGGTACATTATCAAATAAAATTTATTTATGTGAGATTCCTTGAAATTTGGTACGGGTACTTCCTCTCAACTTATTCTTAGAAACTCGTGAACCGTTAATCACCACCCCTAAGGAGGTTGAAGACGCCATGAAAAGAAGCCAAACACTCTTAATCAATACGCCCAATCCAATTCATCTTAGACGCTGAGGGATTAAGCTACCTTGCGCGCGTTTTCCCAAGCCTAAAAAACCCCCTAACGAAGAAAGTCCATAACGGCCGGGATCACTCTTTTCGCCAACTAGCGAGACATTGAAACCTTCTTGCTCCCCACCTTACTCGATCTTTCCTTGCCACTCAGCATTCCTCCGCAAAATACATAGCACATACAGCGCTAAAAAACACGGCACTCTACTCCCAAGCTAAGAACGTTCACCCTGTCAAATTAATTCACTTAGCGACCAAATCCCATAGGCTAACTCTGTTTATGACGTTAGAAATGGACTTTCACGTCAATGATGTTACGCTCGACTGTCAGTCACATAAGTTGTTAGGGGTAAAATCAGGTAACACTTTCACCTTAAAGGCGTATGCCCATCGAAGTTGTATATAAAGTGCATACTGCAACAAAATCCTTAAAGTAGCGTCCGAGCACTTGGGAAAAGAAAAGAAACGTGCTAGCCACTCAACAAAGCAAACAGCTGGCCACTCAACAGCAAAACTAAACTACGTTAAACAAATCTACATACCATTTTTCTCATTTAGGCGAGGAACAATGAATTGCAATCATAGAAGACAGTGCTTATGTTGTACAAAAATTTTCTTATTGTCCAATAAGTTACTATGACCTCCTAAAATCACCGCTTGAATCGCTAAAATATTTTATACTAAAATTTTTCAATTACTTTTGACATTCCTTTGATATTTATTATTTTTTTTTTTTTTTTTTGAGGATCGGGACTGTAATTGAATACCAAAGTAATCGCTACTACCCAGTTTCGAGAATGCAGTAACACATTTGAGCACAAGCCCGCGACAGCGCGCAACCATAAAAAAAATTTCTTCTTAATGTGCGTTTATACTAAACATTTATAGAGAGCTTGCAGTGCATAGCATTATCGCCTAAATAATATGATTATTCGAATGTACTTGACATCATTACGTGTGCTAGACATGTTCTCCACCAGTGCTCACGCTTCAGCTTCGATGCATTTTTATTGAGTTTTTAGTTTCAGACTCACTAGCGTAAGCAGACGCCCGTAGAAACCATGTTAGATCATTCATTGTCACCGTGTATAAACTGAAATGACTGCAAACTTACAACGTAGATCAAGAGACTATTCCATTCAAAATAAAATTTCCTTAACATTGGTTGCATAGAAGGACCCACATTAAAATCATCAAACTGAGTAGACGAAAACGCTGAGCCGCGAGTGTATGGAGAAGGAATATGCACATGTTCGTTTAAGTCAGGAGAGTCTTTAGTTTTCCATATATGTGTGCATTTTTAGACTAATTTCAAAAGCACGAACATCTTCATTTGCATTTCTCTTTTTGTATATTATAGTGAAGTGTGAAAAATAACAGTTACTATATATAGAAGGAAAGGCTAAGATTGTGTGTTAGTTGGTCCGGAGTTTGAGAGATGCGTCGCGTCGATTTGTGTCAACCTTTCACACAAGTTTGCGTTAAACCTCACGTGGTGTACTACATAGGTTTGTTGCGATCGACGCACAGAGTCTCGAGATATAGCCGAAACGGGGACCCTCGTACTTCTAGAATGTGTTATAGAATATGGATAATCAGTGAAAGCTTAGTAGAGGGTGAGTTTTCATACCCCGGGTGACTAGGGTCTTGAGATATAGGCCAAAACGTGGCCGTGATGCTAGGCTAGAGAGTGTTTATACAATATGGATAGCAATGAAGCTGTGGATGAGTGCGTTAGTACAGAACTAATATATATCCAGAGACGGACTGGACTTGGATAGACTAGGACTGGGACTGAGACTCGGAGTGGATGTTGGGAATGGGTTTTCGGACTGGAATAAATAAATACCCGCCCTCTCGGACAGCAATAAGGATGCAGAAGAATGAGAAGAAATCGAGCGAAGAGAGAGAAGGAGTGAGAAGAGGATAGATAGATAGAGATAGCTTATTAAAATGTATGCAGATAGCCCAAATTTAGGGCAGAGCAACGTCTGCCTGGGTCTTCTAGTATTGTATATATATGTCTCTATAGTTGTTGTCTAAAAGCAGTTAGTTTTTTGTGAAAATGTGAGTAATGCAGGTTTGTTTATAAAATAAATGATTAATGCATTATATTTTTCATTTATTAAAAAAGAAAAGCATAAGGATGCCATGTAAAAGAGTACGAGGGAGGAACAATGGCGTTCAAACTATATATATAGTATATATATATACTTCTGAGTAGACGTCAAATTTACAAATAGAATGGATCGCCCTGATTTCAAGAGACTATAGTGTATTTCTTTCTATCACCAGCGACCGTATGCGCCGCCAGATTGATCATCCTATCACAGCGCTGCCAAAACGCAAAAAGTAGCCATCTTGAACATCCTGTCAGGCACGTTACGGATTAGATATCACACTTGTTTTATCCACGATGTCCAAGACACTGGAGTATTTCCGATCCAAAAATCAATATTATTGGATCTCTTTGACACTTAAAACTGACGCTATTTCCGATTCGAACATAAACCGATAACATTATATTTCAAGACACCAAGCAATTGTGTTGTCGTGATTCAAATCTAATTCGCCAACCATTGACTCCATGACAGCCCCTGAATATTTAAAACAAACACGTAAGAAAGTCCAAGTTCGGGTGTGAAACGAACATACATACCCAGCGGTGCACTTGACACGCTATTGTTGGTTGTTTGTGTTGTGATTAATAGTGGTTAAGGCTGTGCAAGGCTTTCAGGGTGGCTTCGCTCATTTCAGAGAAAACAGTTCTAGCTATGATGTTACGTCCAAATTTTGTTCGGATTGGAGATTTGTTCGATTTATGACATTAAAGTATTTAGGAAATGAGGAAGAAAAAAGGGGCGCCACGTCATTCTAAAAAATTTTTCAGTTTTATTCTTAGCTCAATCATACCACTACTGAGGTAGGTAGTAGGTAGTTGAACGGGCGGTCCATGAGGATCCTCACATAGACTGATGATGTCCGTATGTGTTTGACCAGAAGTTTGTTTTAACGACCAACTGAAAACTCCTATCAAAACCAGGACTATGTTATAAAATAACTCGTCCTCTGGCAAATACTAGAGCTCCTAGGACTTAAGCCACTGCTGCTTCTAGATCTGACAGCTGTATACACTCCTAATAGCTGGAGTCTTAGCCTGGCAAGTGCAGGGCACGAGCACAGAACGCGCTCGGTCGTTTCCTCCTCGCACCGCACTTCCTCACACCTGCTATCACTGACCAAGCCTAATTAAAGGCATGTGACGCCAGAAGGCAGTGTCCAGTCAGAAAACCCGTCATGAGTCTACAGTCCTCTCTTTTTAATGATAGAAAGCAACTGTATTAGTCTAAGGTTATAAGACCTACACAGTAATCTTCGACCACTTTACAGCCCGCGCTTGAACCCACGCCTTTTCTGCTTGGTCGATCATGTGCACCTCTCGCCTTCGCTTAATCTCGCCAATCTATTGGGACGTCTACGGAGCAAGCTTCAAGGGATGCGCCCTTTTTAGCTAATTCGTCCGCTTTTTCATTCCCATCTATCCATATGCCCTGGGACCCAATATAGATGTATGCTTCTCCCTGTCCCGATTCTCTCCAGAGACTGCTTACACTCTCAACACGCATTTAGATGCTGTGCTATGCGAGATTATTGCCTTAATTGCTGCTTGACTGTCAATATAAAAGTTAACACGTTGCAGCTTAAGCTATTCTCATGCTTCAGGGTTTCTACTGACTTGGGTACGGCTAATATTTCCGCTGGAAACGCTACAGTACTCCGGCAGCCTGTAGGATCTGCTTAATGTCGGATCAGCGCAGTATACGCAGACCCTACTCCTTCACTATTTTGGAACCATCGGTGTACACATGTATCACTCGTCCGCCATTTGCGCACCCTTGCAGCCAACCGTCCACCTCTATTGGGGCTTAAGACTCTCCCTCAAAGTGCAGGTAGAGCGAATCAGGTAGTCTGTTCGTCTGTGACTGATGACGCTATACTACTATGGCTCATATGTCGGCGCTCAAGCTGCCCCGAAGCATCGAGCCGGGTTGCGGTCGTTCAAACGCGTTGTTCCTTGCTACCAGGTCTACAGGTGAATGTGCAGAAAGAATGGCATACAGTGCAGCCTCCAAAGTGGAGTTAGGAGAGGGGGGGGTGGGGGTAAAAGGGGGTTCTTGGAAAGAAAGGGAAAGAAAAAAAATAAAACAGTAAACGGAAAAACAGTGGGTGGAAGGGAGGGGGGGAAACAAAGGTGAAATTGGGTGGTGGAAGGTGGGGAGAAAAAAAATGGGGAGGGGGGTTGGGGGGGGGGTGGGGGGTGGGGGGGTGGGGAAAAAGGAGTGGGGAAAAGAAGGGGGGTAAACAAATGGAAGGGAAGTAGGGGGGGTAGGTTGTAAAAGAGTAATGGTGGGGGGGCAAGGAGAGGGGGGGTGTTGAAGCGGGGTAGGAGGTTAAAACAAAAAAGGGAGGTGAAGTTGAACAAGGAAAAAAGTTGGTGGTGAGTAAAAAATTTCCGGACATAAATTTTTGTGGTGGGTGGTTGGGGGAGATGGGGGGGGAAGAAGGGTTTAAGTCAACCAATAATGCAACAAGGAAAGAGGGGGGGGGGGGGGAAGAGGGAAAGAGGGGGGGGTGGACAAGGAGGAAGGGAACCAAGGTTGTGGGGGAATCCAGTGTTTAGGAAAGGGGTGGTTGGTGGGGGGGGGGGGGTGAGGAGAAAAAAAATATTAGGGTTGGAGTGCGTAAAGGTGTTGATGTTTCTCCAATTCGTCAAGGTTCCAGGGCAGCATTGTGTGGGCGAGAAAAAAGGAAAGAAATCCCGAACAACGGTGTTTGGGAACAAAATGTGGGTGTAATGTGGGTGGAAAGGAAAAAAGTTTGTTTGGTTGTGTGGTTAGCGAAAGGAAAGTAAAAAATCCAGGGGGGGGTGGAAGGGTGGGGGGGAGGGGTTGTTTTCCAGGGCTCCCGTAATGCAAAGCATCCGATAGTCTGCATACCCCCTCTAATTTTTTGAGGTATGTTGTTTTTTGTGTGGCTTTCCACCAAACAAGAACTCTCATAGTATAGAATAGGGCTTACAATCGCTGTAAAAACCCAATGAGAAAGAGAGGGCGATAGGCCCACGTACACCCCCAGCATTCTTTTACATGCATAGAGTGCCGTTGAGGCCTTCTTGACCCTCTCCTCCACGTTGAGCTTCCATGACAGCTTACTGTCTAGGATGATTCCTAGATATTTTGTGCAAGGTTTCTCCTGTAGGTCACCGCTCCTAACTTAGGCCTGGTCCAATTTGGGACCTTGTACCTCTTTGTAAACAAGACCATATCCGTCTTCTCCGCATTGACTTTCAGCCCGACATTAGATGCCCAGGTATGAATATCCCGAAGCGCCCGATCCATCAAAGAAGTAATCGTTGGAAGGCATTTTCCACTTATGACAATTGCAACGTCATCTGCGTAAGCCGTAAGTTTTACGGGTCCCTCATCGAATTGCCTGAGCAGTTGGTTGATGACCAGTGTCCACAGCAGAGGTGATAGCACCCCTCCCTGCGGCGTGCCCCTGTCCACTGATTTCGTGCCTCGTACAATCCCCATTGTGATGTAATCTTTCTGCAATTTAACATGCAGCCGATCCATCTGATTAAGGCAGGATGTACTTTAATGTAATTAAGACATCCGTAATCGCCCATTTTGCAACATTATTGAAAGCCCCGGCAATGTCCAAGAAGACTCCTAGAGCATACTCCTTATATTCCAGGGATTTCTCTATGCTTATTACCACCCTATGCAATGCGGTGTCTACCGACTTGCCTTTGGTGTACGCATGCTGTGTTGTGGAGAGCAGCTTTTCATCCACGTTGGACTTTATGTACACATCTATCTATATCTATACTGAGGTAGAATATCAATCAAATACCATAAAGTTATTGCAAACTATGTTAAGGTTAGACCTTAGGAAAAGTGGGCGTGTTCTTTAACCGGTTTTGATTATCTTCACTCAGTCTTTATGATTTGGCAAGGATAGTGTCTCTGCCAAATTTCAATGTAATATTTTTAACGGATGTTGATATACGGGTTGTTAAACTTCCAATTTAGGTGGTGCCACTCCCATATTCCAAATTTTTTTGCCAATTTATGTTTTGCATCATAAAGCCAACCCACCTACTAAATTTCATTAGCTAAACGGTATTAGTTTGGCATTATCTCATTTATTCAATTTTTCTAACTATTCGATATCGAAAAAGTGGCGTGGTTATAGTCCGATTTCGCTCATTTTCAATAACAATCTCTTCTGGGTGCATATTTCTAAATACTTGTATCAACAATCCACACTTAAATATTTTTAGTAATTGTTTTTTTTACTGCTGCTCTCACTGGTCCTGTAACATCAAATTTATATACAGCTTCCTTTTTTCTCTGCTCCTTTTTGAACTGCTCTTCTCCTCTCGTTTACTTCTTCCTCTTATTCAACGTTATGGTTGTATGTTTGTTTTGTTGTTGTTGTGATACGAGTAATTCAAGAATTACGTTTTAAATTTGTTTTTGTTTTGCACACTCTATTAAATTTATTTCTCCATGGACTTATTTTGCTGTTAGCTGCTCACTTGTATTTTTCTTGTCAATTTCAAATTTCAACCCACGAACTTCACATTAAATGATTTAAGTATTCGAACAGCGATTCAACAGATGATTGAAGCTGTTTACTATTGTTAATGTTTTTTTCAAACCACTTGTATGAATTCACAATGGTAGTTTGTTAAAGTTTTGAAAACAATTTTTTGTTGTTTTACTTTTGTGTTTTTGGTTCTTTCTCGTCCAGCGACGATACTTATTTAAAAAATTTTGTTGTTTAACTTTTGTATTTTTTTGTTCTTTCTCGTCCTTTGACGATACTTATTTAAAAATTTTTGTTGTTTAACTTTTGGGTTTTTTTTTGTTCTTTCTCGTCCTTTGACGATACTTTTTTAAAAACTTTGTTGTTTAACTTTTGTGTTTTTTATTTTTTCTCGTCCTTTGACGATACTTATTTTTACAACGCGTGCCCCACGTTGGGCGCCAATTATCGTCCTCCTACTTTAGGAGGGGTTTTTAAAAAAATAATAAGAATTTTGTATGGTTAATTACAGAATGTAACATTGACACCAAACTCAGATCCAAACTGACTTTATTTTCCACAATTGCTCTTATTTATAACTTAATTCAATATTTACAATATAAGCGTTGCATCGGATTTGCCCTTGAAAAACCGATGCGGGAGAAATGGAATGTTTATTCAATGAAATGCCAGTGGCTTGAGAAATATAATATTTGTTTAGTCTGCTTACTGAAATGCCAGTGGCTTGAGAAATATGATCTTTGTTTAGTCTGCTTACTGAAATTCCAGTGGCTTGAGAATACAATAATTGTTTAGTCTGCTTACTGAAACGCCAGTGGCTTGAGAAATGGAATATTGTTTATGATTGCCATAAGGGCACTGTGGGAAGTGTACTGTTAACTTGCATATATTGAGATACTCCTGAAAGTATGCAATGAGAGAAGCTATAAAATCGTGCAATTGTAGTTACAGCTGAGAAGTTTGAGAGCTGATGGCAACTAGTAGATTCTGAAAGCGCCTGGAAGATGCGAACGTTGAAATCAGAGAGTATAAAAGGCAGCAAATGCAGAGGCGCTGGAATTCAGTTTGAGTTGAGCTATCAAGCAGTTATTGATAAAGCACGCAATCTGGCGGGCAATAGTAGAGTTTCATTTGAACTATCAATCAGTTTGGTTGTTAAGCAAGCTAGTTGCAAAGTATAAGTGTTATTGTGAAGTACTTTAATAAAGACCATTTTTCCATTATTCAATATTGGAGTTATTTATTCAACAGTTTAGCGATACGAACATAGCAAAAGGGCAAATAAGAGGATTTGCAAGTAAATTCGTTACAATATTGTAACGAATTTTTATTTGCAAATCCTCTTATTTGAAATCCTCTGCTAAGTTCGAATCACTAAACTGTTGAATAAATAACTCCAATTTGTAATAATGCAAATGGCCTTTATTACAGTACTTCACAATAACAAACTGTGCAACGAATAGCTTGCTTAATAACCACACTGATTGATTGCTCGCTAGATATCGTCTTAATCAAACTGCTTGACAACTCAAATCAAACTGAATTACATTTTACTCGCTTGTGCCGCTTTTATAGTTTACGCTGCATACATCTAGGCTCTTCTATTTCCAGAACTTACCAACTATTTCGAGTGTTTATAGTTCTCATATAGTTTTCTACTTGTTTACAATTTTCTACTTTTCAGCGTCTCTCAGATGTATGTGAGTTTGTAGTTTACAGTCTCTCGCACACACATAGGCGTATAAGTAAATGCATCTGTGTGTGACATCTCTCGGCTGCCTTATATATGTGTATACATGATTTGATTATTGACGTGAACATCGCTTAGCATCGCCTTAGTGATGGTATAGCTTAGGGATGCTAATATCCGTGACACTGCCCTCCACCTAAGTCTGATCGTCCCGATCAGACAAATCTCTCGATCTAAACGCTGCTAGCATCGCCAAATGTACCACTCTTCTACTCCGCGGTTTCTCAATGCTTTGTATGCGGTAGATGGTATCACTGATCTTCTTCACAACCTTGTACGGGCCTTCCCAACTGCACCGAAATTTGGATGGAACACCTTTCCGCCGGTGAGGGTTGTATAACAGTACCAAATCTCCATTCCGGAAACCTTCCGAATTATTTTCCCTGTCGAACCTGTGTTCCATCTTACTACTCATTATTCTGGATCGTTCCCTCGCAATCTGTTTCTTGGCCAATGAAGAATTACTTCGCAGAGCTTGCGCTGGACGGATTTCCTTTGCATAATCAGTATCGTTCCGACGCTTCACAACAGTAGTGTGCCTTGGCTTGAAACCACCATTGCATTCTTTCTTGGTTTTAGTACGTCCGTTAGGGCTTTTCAATGCCAGTGTTTCTCTCGCAGGTACTTTTGATTTTGATTTATTTGGCCCATTCGATCTATCAACCTTTACCTTTGAATTTCGTGGCCTTCGTTGAGTATTCTCCACCAGTACCCGATTACTGCTGAACCCTTTTTCCAAACTAAAGTTAAGTGGCACATCTTGGTTCTCATAACGCATCACCCTTCTCTGCATATCGATCTTGATGTCATGGTCAACCAAGAAATCCACTCCCAATATAACTTCATCAACAATCTCCGCCACTACAAATTTGTGTAGGACCATGACCTTCCCAATCAATACTTCACATATCACTTCTCCCTGAACTTGGTTATACTCGCCAGTGACCGTACGCAACTTTGCTCCAGGTAACGGTTTTACTCTCCTGTTGACCAAGTCAGATCGGATCAAGGAATGAGATGCGCCCGTATCTACAGTCAGTATTCGTTCTTTGCCATCCACATTCCCTCTGACGGTAAGACTGCTCGATTTCTACCAATTTGCGACACAGATATCACAGGGCATTCAATAGCTGGATCTAGCTCTCTACCTCTTACTCGCTCTTGCTCATCTCCTCCAGCTTTGCGTTTACGGCCACCCACATTGTTAGAACTATTAAGACCAACATCGCAATGACGTGCTATGTGACCGGACTTCCCGCATTTGAAGCATTTGATAACTTTTTCACTTCGCTTTTGCGATCCTTTCAGTGCCTCCAATATTGCGTCTACCCATCTGGCCTTTCTACTTCCACACGGCGTGCTTTGAAAACTGGCTTACACAGAAGCGACGCCGTTTCCTGAATCAGAGCTTGTGACACCGTTTCTGCGAATGTTGGCTTGGGTTCGCGTATGTGGCTCGCTTCGTTTCCACGTCTCGTATGCCATTTATAAAACTCTGGATTTTTACCCTCTCGGTGTATTCCACGGGTGCGTCCGCATTTGCGAGATGAGCCAACCTTTCAACATCTGAAGCAAACTCTTGCAATGTCTCATTTGCTTTTTGGTAGCGGTTTTGCAACTCAATTTGGAATATCTGTTTTCTATGTTCGCTTCCATAACGTCGTTCTACAGCAGCCATCAATGCTTCATAATTGTTCCGCTCTCCTTCGGGAATCGTCTGTAGAATTTCCGCTGCTGGCCCCTTCAATGCCACGAACAGTGCAGCAACTTTATCTTCCGCATTCCAGTTGTTCACTGCTGCGGTCTTCTCAAACTGTAGCTTAAAGACCTGGAAAGGAAGATAACCGTTAAAAGATGAAGTTTTTACCTTCGTATTGCTCGCTGAAGCAGTCGGCCGATTAAGTTGCAATTCCTGTATACGACCTCTCAATGCATCCACCTCTGCCTCGAATTTTTCTTCAAACTGCGTTATTTTCTCGTCCATACGCGCTTCGAGTTTTGATGATATACGCGCCTCTTGCTCTTTCAGTTGTGTTTCCATCATTGATGTAATCTGTGTCGACATTTCTGAAATACGTGTCTCATGTGTTTCCAGCTGGGATGCCATATATGCCTTTTGTCTTCCAATTGTGATGTTATACGGGTTTCCTGCGATTCCAGTTGGGATATCATATACGTCTTCTGTTCTTCCATCTGTGATGACATATACGTTTTCTGTTCTTCCAGTTGTGATGACATGTTGGTGGATATTTGTGATGACATTTCTGTTATACGTGCCTCTTGCGCTTCCATCTTAGATGTTTACTGTCGATGTTTGAGCAGTTATTGCAGCCAATATCATGTTCAAGTCTGTGCTGGTAATTGTCTGTGATGATTCGTTTTTCTCTTCAATTTTTGTTGTCTCCTCGCCATCAAGATGAAAGACATACTCTTCCACATCATTCCTTCTAATTCCATTGCCTCTCGTAGTCGTGCCTGAAGTTCGAGTTTAATGCCAGTTGTATTCAATCCACGGTTCTCCAACTCCTTCTTCAGTTGCGGATCTTCAATTCACTTAACTTTGCCATGTCCTTGTTGTCCTCTGGAATTTATTCAACAATTCCTCTTCTGACACCAATTGTAACGAATTTTTATTTGCAAATCCTCTTATTTGAAATCCTCTGCTAAGTTCGAATCACTAAACTGTTGAATAAATAACTCCAATTTGTAATAATGCAAAATGGCCTTTATTACAGTACTTCACAATAACAAACTGTGCAACGAATAGCTTGCTTAATAACCACACTGATTGATTGCTCGCTAGATATCGTCTTAATCAAACTGCTTGACAACTCAAATCAAACTGAATTACATTTTACTCGCTTGTGCCGCTTTTATAGTTTACGCTGCATACATCTAGGCTCTTCTATTTCCAGAACTTACCAACTATTTCGAGTGTTTATAGTTCTCATATAGTTTCTACTTGTTTACAATTTTCTACTTTTCAGCGTCTCTCAGATGTATGTGAGTTTGTAGTTTACAGTCTCTCGCACACACATAGGCGTATAAGTAAATGCATCTGTGTGTGACATCTCTCGGCTGCCTTATATATGTGTATACATGATTTGATTATTGACGTGAACATCGCTTAGCATCGCCTTAGTGATGGTATAGCTTAGGGATGCTAATATCCGTGA
>JARSSU010038840.1:0-57107 GCA_029619165.1 Eurosta solidaginis
CGTTGAATTTTTCTTGTATTTCGTTAGTTTTTTCAAATATAGTTCACATACTTTCACCAGTATTGAAACCTTATTGGCTCCCTCGACAAAAAATATAAGAGAAAATACAAGAAAAATACATAGAAAATAAAGTAGCGTCATATAGGAGTTTGATTTGTTTGCAATTACAGCACCATTATATTTGCAGGAGGCTTTCACAGCTACAAAAATTAAGGCGGATTTAAACAGACGCTTTGGTTGTGTTGCATTCATTAATTCATCTGTCGAGCGAAGTATCGAAAAATTTACATAAATACTTTGGTTGCGTGCCTACGCTAAACTATATTTCAAAAAACTAACGAAATACAAGAAAAATACAACCTTTCATTAAAAACAAACGAGCCAGTTTGTTTTTCGATAGGTTTTTTTTGACATTCGGCCGTTTTTTCTTTATTTTTTTCAGACAAATGAAAGTTTTTTTTTAGTTTGAAAATTTGGTGCATAAAAACACAATTAGAATCAAGTTTCTTGTGAAAAAAGTGAACCATTAGAGAAAGAAATAATTTGCGCGTGTTATTTGCATTGTTTTATTGTTAAAAATGTTAATGTAACGATAAAATGTAAAACATAAACAAAAACATGACAAACTCGCTAATTATGGGGGAATAGTGGCCTCGCTTTTTTATGATAGAAATTTTTTTTGTGTTTTGAAGTTCCTATAAAGTTTCGTTAGTTTTTTTAGCTTGAAATCCAAGCAAAAATAAGGTAGTGTCATATATGCTTTTGAAGTGACCAACGCGTTTTATATAATTTTGCCCTTATGCATTTGTGTAAACAGCCTTAGAAGTGAAATTTTTCCATGTTACACGTGTGGCGCTCCATATTTTGACTCTAATTTAAATAAATTTTGCTTTCCGTATGTTTCCGCATTGTTGCAGGCTACAAATCTAGTATTCTTATTTCCGCGGAAATATATGCAACTATTACATCTGTAAATACTACAAGTTTTATTTAACTATTAAATGCAACTCAGCTTGAAGTACTCTTACGTACCAAAAATGCAACTCTAGACCTGAGATTTGCATCAGGTGAGCGAGTCTGTTTGTAGTTTTGACGTTTATCGCTTAGTTGACACACTTGGTATAGGTACACTATGACCTGGTTATTGCATGATACAAAAAAAGGAGGTAGTTCCATCTAGTGTGACATTAGCCACTTGACTTTTGAGGGGACAATGACAATATCACAAAAAGAAGCTACCAGATTGAAAAATGTTACGAATTTTTCTAATTTTGATGGATTTCATTTTAGCGAAGACGACTAAATTACTTTCATAGTTATTTTAAATAAAAAAGAAAAAAATGAGTCTTGGAAACATTTCAATACAAAATATCAGCCTAGAAAGAAAGGTTTTTAATAAGTTTTTCGAGCTCCTGAAAATTGTTTTGGTGGAAGAAACATGGATCCAAGTATGTAAAGCAAGTGAATATAGCCTTCTTAAGTGTCCGCACGTTTGCTCAGAACATTTTGACAAAACATACACGTTTGTCAATTGCTTGCTCAAAGGAGGTCTTTATAAACCGACACCGCAATGTCTTGATAAATTGGCTACAAGTCCACAATTTTTATTTTTTTATTTATTGTATAATTCAAGCGTTTCGCTTCAGGAAATAATTGTCAAACCATTTTTAGGGAGAACATTACCCTGTAGCTCTGCAGGTTAGCCACTAGTTATGAGAGTGTTTTTGCCAGTTGTACCGGGGGGCAGCCCCGCCTATACACATTCTGTGCCCCTTTATCGTTGACATAGATGTGCAGACTCTGGAGGTACACTTTTTATCAACATGCTTTCAGAAATATTTACTGTAGGGGCATGATAATAGGGCCATGCTAGAACGCCAGGATTTTTCGTGTATTTTTTTTTCTGTCTTCGGGTCATGCAGCCATAAATATATGAGTCATTAACCAATGTATGAGTCATTATCCACTATTTTTCAATAAAATTGCATGTTTTACTTTATTCTCAATCTGGATAGAGCCAGAACGACATATGTCGCTAATTCGCCTATAGCTAGGGCATTGAAGGAATTCAATCTTCTTACTAATGCCAGGGAAATTGATTTTTCAGTAAATAAATGAAAGTTTAAACTTATACTAAATGACTTGATATGGTAGATAATATTTAAGCTAATAATTTGTAAATAGTCTGTAAGGATATTTTAATTTGTCCTAGATTTACTTTGAAATAAATAAATAAATAAATAAATCGTGCTAAAGCACATTATCATTGTCTGAAATGACCATTGCGTTTTCATCCTAAAGGAAATTTCAATCACGAAAAAACACAATTTCGCCTTAAACAGTAACGGTATGGCAACGCTTCTGGCAAAACAACAAACATTATGAAACTTCAAAAATCCCCAAATACGTCAAAAAATTTTGAGTGGAACTACCTTCTTTTTTGTATCATGGGTTATTGTACCATGGTATAGACCGAAAAAGTAAACAAACAAAAGAACAGTAATCGTAAGCAAAATTCATAAAAACAACCATACATAAGACAGCTAACAGATGATCCAACATATCATAGTTGTTGCTCCGACGACGAATGTACATACATACATATATGTAAATAATTCGATCAGCATTGTTTTTTGTACCTAATGCGGCTGTTACCCACCGACGTGTGCCGTACGTAAAGACGTTTGCCGCACGAAGCACGTTTGACTGAACTCTCAAGCCCGTAGGAATCAATGTGTGCGTCTGTGTACATGTACATAACATATTTGTGTGTGTATTGTTTACAGATAAGCACTGTTGCCATTGACCATTTTGCATGTATGCTTATGGAAACATCAACTTTTTCCAATTTAATTTTTGATATTGTAAAAGGCCGGAATACATATTAAATAAGTATAAATAGATTACATATTTATAATCAGCACGTTTACATAATTATTTCGAATTATTTTCAATATTTTTCAAACTTTAATTAGGCGTTTTTGCATAAAATTGCAAACGGTCAAAAATTAGCGTACAAAAGTTTACTAGGTAACTCTGTCTAGTGAGAGAGCGATCAGCTGACACGTTCTTACGGAAAAAACCAAAATTGTTTTGATTTCTACGTTCCGGGCTACGTACGTACGGGCGTTGCACGTCGGTGAGTTTTCGTTTACATTGCACACTCATAAGATAGGTCGTGTCAGCTGACACGTTTTTGGTACGTACGTTCGTGAGTAACTGCCGCATAAGTAACATAGTACAGGTCTACAAGTAGGATATGTAGCAGCACGCACATACACAGTCACGCTCACCTGATAAAATGCTTGTTCTTGTTCGTTTTTTGTGTGGATGCTATTTGGCACTGTTGTACTTCTTAGGTCCAAGAAAAGTGTAGTAGCTGCTAGCGAAAACTGTGTAATATTTTTATTGTAAAATTACAAAGAAATATCCTTATTTACTTTCAAATGAGCATTTAATTACATCTCTCTTTAAAATCCATATGTTTTGGACAATTTTAATTAACAAATTGTGATACTTTATTAACGGGGCCGATTGCTAAAACACGACTAAAACCGTCAGAGGAGGTATTAATAGACGCGTTTTTGCCTCGCTCCCAATAATTCGAATACTTTTTCGCCTTTGAACTATTTATAATAGGACAAAACCCGTCTTTTCATTTCTCTTTCCACATTTTTGGACGGGTTATTGCAGTCGACCTTGGTTTCAAACTGTTTTTCGCGAAAACTTTTGCACGGGTATAAAAACTTAGCACTCGTGTTTGTATTCTTAATGCTGGAATAACTACGCGTCGTCAGATACCCCAATTCAAGACTTTTGTATAATTTTCTGTAGGACGCATAAAGGTGTTATACATTTTTTACTAAATTCGTTCAAAAAAATTTACCAAAGGAACGCAATTGAAATATATTATTTCATATTTTTTAACTTATCTACCACAAAATATTTCTACAAAACTTTACCTTTTTTATAAATTTTAATAAGTTTTTATCAGCTTACTTGCTGATTTATTTGAAAATAATGAAACCGAACGGATTTCTTGGAGAATTTTTTTTGCGTATTTTAGGCAACTCTATAGCCATCTGACTTCAGACCCCATTCTTGGAAACGAATGAACTTTTGTTTACAATTGAATGAACAGACAGCTGATTTCAAGCCCCTTTCCAGGAAACAAATTGAGAGGGAATGAAAGTTTCGTATCAGGTCATCAGTGTTTGATACTTTTATTATTAGAAAATAAATCAATAAATGCAGAAACGGAAGGTGAGTGGAAAAAAGTGAAATTCCTGTATTGCTAAGTATGTAAATTCTATTTTTTATGACAACGTATCAGTCGGCCAAGTTATCCATTGTGGACAAAGCAACGGTTCCAAAATGTTCAGCACCTCACTGAAACAAGATTGGCTAAGACCCACTTAATGGTCCTTTCCAACGCCTTTTCCCTATGCGAAAAAACGAAAACATTTACTCAACTTTACAATTGGTGCTTCAATGGTGGCAAGGATTTGGTAAGAATATCTAGCAAATATTAGAATGCCGGCTTGTTTAGCCTGTAATATTGGCGAAAGCTAATTGAAAAAAAAATTAACTTGTTATACAAAAGTGCTGAAAATAGTAATTTTTAGCTTACAGTGATTCACTTAGCTCCAAAGGGTAGAACTGTCCGTTAATTGCCTCCGAATCGCTTTCCCATTTATATTCTCCTAGCGCTCAATTAATACCAACCTAAATGCAATACGAAACATTATTTTATACATTTTTTATCTCTATTTTTATTGTATTTTAAGGAAATATATGCTTGGTTACTAAATTTATACAATTGCAGGTAAATTATTTGTTCACTGCTAATTCACAATAGAACATCAGCTGTTTCGAAGTGAGCTTTTGTTCGCCCGAAATTGCCGATAGGCGGAAAAGGTTCACCCGATCAAAAGGAATGAAGGCGAACACTTTTCCGCGTGAAATTCGCGATAAGGGTGAATGAGTCAGATCTTTAAACTTTGATGATGTTATGACACTATTGTGGAACAGATCTCGAAAAAAAAATAATTTTCTTAATAAATATCTTATTGAAATTAAATTTTTATTTTTATTTCATGGTAAATGCATTCAGGTTTTCGCATTGAGCTAGTATGGGTTACAGACCATTCTCTCTTGCCTAAGAGAGAAGGCCTATGGCAGTTATTGGGACATATACAACGTGTAATTGAGTACGCTGAAAATATCGAAGTTTATTAAAATTAAGCTGAGTACAATGTGAAGATTTGTATTTATAGGGTCCCATCAAAAAAATTTGCCACGGGCCTCAGATGGTATAGTTACGCCACTGGCTATATATATAGAATGCAAAGACTTTTCAAGTTTTTCTTGATGTTAAGAATAGCCGTCTCGGGGGGTTTTTCCGGACTGTTAGGCAAATTGAGTCCTACACAGAGGAAGTTTCTTTAGGTAAACCTCCCTAATATGCATTTTTAAAGTTTTCTACATACCATTTAGGAGAAAGGAACTGAGGGTTAATTGGTCGATACGACGGGGGCAGTTGCTCGGGTTTGTTGTTGTTGTTGTTGTAGCGATAAAACCCGCTGGGGTGTTGCTCGGGTTTCGCTGGCTTTGGTATGAATACTACCTTAACCTCTGTCTAGAAATTTAATTAAATAAAAGACGAAATTTTAAATAAACGATATTTCCTTTATTAAAATTAATTATTTTTTATTTAATAAAATAAATGTATGTGGGTAAATATTGTTTGTGTTTTCACTTAGCTTTTGCATTCTTTATAAATTCGATATATATATTATGTACACAGATGTTATACATTACGTACACAATACATACATATGTATATATGCATATGTACATTTCAATGTATTTATGATGATGTTCCGTATAAATAAAATAATTACATTAATAATTTTAACTTAAGTTGAATATTTACTTTTTATAAAAAAAAACAAAAAAACGAATATTTGTGCCATTAAATATTTGCATTTTGTTGACTTGTTTTTTAGAACATGCAGCCTTAAACCGCATATCTACTACATAAATTTATACGTACCTACAATTTAAACGCATGTGCTTTTAAATGTATTAAATAAAAAGAAACAATGTAAGAAGACATTTATAAAATATTGTTTAACTAAATAAAAATATGCAAATACAGACATACAGGCTTTTTATAAAATTGTACATAGTTTTTAAAAAATTCTGCATAATGAAGATTGGAAGTCACAACGTCGTAATTAATGCATAACATACATAGAAAAATACATAAACATTAGGGTGGGTCAAATTTATTGTTGAAAAGGCACATCCAGTTTCTGAATCTATGGGTCATACAGAGTAATATTGCCCATGGGTCCATAGATCTGAAATGAATTTCGAGCCTCCCTAATTTTGTTAGAAAATATTTTTTTTTAGAAATTTTTATCATTATTTTTGTTAGAAAATATTTTGGGTTATTTAAAAATTGAATTTGCAATATGGAAAAATAAATATTCGTCGCTATAGGGCGCTTTCCTACTATTTTTCGCATTTTATCGCTTCTTTTTGGGGAAAATCGACGAATATTTTACATTTCCATATTGCAAATTCAATTTTTAAATATCCTAAAATATTTTCTAACAAAAATAATAATAAAAATTTCTAAAAAAAAATATTTTCTAACAAAATTAGGGAGGCTCGAAATTCACTACAGACCTATGGTCTCATGGACAATATTACTCAGTATGACCCATAGATTCAGAAACTGGATGTGCACCTGAAGTTTTTTTGCCCCCATGCAATTTGACCCGCCCTAATAAACATACTTTTAATGATTATTAAAAGGACAAAAATAATGCGGTAAGACAATAAAAAAACTTAAAGAGCATAAGATCAGTGGTTCAATAACTTGTAAAATATCGTTCTGCCGTCCATAACAATAAGGCAGTAAAGTTCTCTTACTGCCTTTTAGAAATTTTAATGCCAATAAATTTATGTGATTACAGTTTACTCATTAACTAAAAAATTACTCATTCAAAAAATCACAGTGAAAGATAAACAAAGTTTTAAATTTGATGTCTACTTGAAGTCTTAAATTTCAAAAAAAAGAGTTTTAAAATTCTTCGAATTCACTTTTTACATTTGACTGCCTTTTTGTCATGGACGGCAGTGCTAGGGTTGTAACCATTGTGAATTCATTCTTTCTATTCCTCCATTGCCATAACTACCTGTCAAATAATAGCTGACAGGGAGAACGGCTGTCGCGAATGGCCAGAGAGTGGAAGAAAGGCTTGTTTTTTGCTCGCGGTTAATAAATTTAAGTGCCATGAATTGCTCATTTGTGTTTCAAATCAGCTTTTCTTTTAAATGTGTATACAGAAAATCAGACTACATATCAATATTAATTTCTAAAACCTAGTTACTAGATTGAATGCGAACAGCCAGTTAAGCAAACATTTTAAAATATGTAAATAATGCAATAAACCAGTCGTCTACAAAAATGTTTGAAAAACACTATTGAGCAAATGATTTAAGTAATCGAACAGCGAATTACCAGGTGATCGAGGCTGTTTACTATTGTGAACGTTTTTATCAAACATTCGCCACTTGTATGAATTCACAATGGTTGTAACCTAAATCAGTTTGCAAAAAACACCAGACACTACATTTCCAAATTTTAATTCCCTGGTAAAGTTCAGGACCTCTCCAGTTCTCTGGCGTTCTATCTTCACCTGATGCTTGCGAATATAATTCTAGCAGCAAATCTATACCGGAATTGTACGGTCTATTAAAGGGGCATGCTACTGCTGGCCTCAGACGATAATTATCGTTATCATTGGTTAAGCACTAATTCAAAAGAAAAAGATGATATACAGCTGCGAACACGAAAATAGCAGCAAATATTATTAGCACTTTTTAACAACTATTTTCTTCTCTTATTTATTTTGGTTATTTTAGAAAAAACATAAATGAATTCTGTAAATAAAACTATACAAATTCATTAAAAAGTGTTTGAAAAAATTCAAAAAATGTTTATATGTAACTCGATTTCCAAGATAAAATATTACAAATTTGTCTTTACAAATTCGAAAGAAATAAAGATATTTCGATTCAAATTATTAATAAGGCCCATGCGTAACTTTTGAATTTTTTATTTAGAATTTTAAAAATTTTCTGGAGTATGCAGTTTTGTAGACCAAACAATTTTAGTCTAGCAAATTGCTAGTTATAGGCTCTTAAAACTCGCACAGATTTTTGGGATTTTTTTTTCGAAGGGTGCTTAAGATTTTTCAGCGGCTGCCGTGTTGTGCAAGTGGCGTACACGCTTACCACACCGAAAGTCCTGCGTTAAGGTGCAGGGAAAAGCAATATCTAACATGCCAATCTAATAAAAACGCACTGCGGTTTTTTAACGCACGCACATAAGAGACTTTTTTTGCCCTAACCGAAATAATCATGCGTCGCGACAGTGTAAAACATGTATGAAAACGTCAAATCGAAATGTCACATAGAACAAAAATTGCAAATTTCAATTCCGTTGCTCTCATACAATTCGTATGTGCATGAGACATTTTTGACAGAAAACTGCCGCAGTGCGTTTTTGTAAGGTGGCCCTATAAATATTTTGGAAAAACGTATTTCTACACGTGGTCGTCCCTTCTCAGAGGTTTGACAAACACTCCGAGTGTATTCCTGCTAAAAAAAAATGTCTCAGCGAGAAGTCATATGCCTTGCCGACAGTTGCCTTTCCGCATGAAACATCTAGATCTCCTCCCAGAAATTTTGCAGGGAACATTAAGAAAAAGTGGCATAATTATAGGAGAAATTCGAACTGAATCTACTCATCTGTATATCGCGCCAAGTTATAATTTTTATTGTTTACAAGCCAACCTAATAAAGCCGCACTGCGTTTTTTTAGCGCACGCAAACAACCGGCGTTTTTTGCCCAAACCGAAATAAGCATGCGTTGCGACAATGTAAAGCATGTGTGCAAACGTCAAATATAAATGTCACGCAGAACAAAAATTGGAAATCGAGTTAGGTTTTCACGCAGCAAATTCAATTTCGGTTGCTCTAATACAAGTTGTATGTGTATGAGACATTTTTGACAGAAAATGACTTGCGTGCGTTTATATTAGGTTGGCTTGTTATCGAGTGGTTTACTTAACATGAGAGTTTAATGAAGGCGGCTTATTAATTAATTCGCCTTCCAAACGATATCTAACTTGAGTGTGTGTTGGGTATGTACATACATAGTATATAAATAAAACTTGCATGTAATTACAAATACATATATCAATATAAAACTAAAACAATAAGATACATAAACACATATTACAATTATAATTAAGGTTTTTTAAACAAGTTGAGCAGCACTGTGGTTTGCTAACCGATGAGTTCGGCGAGGACGTGTTGTTGTGCACTTATATAGCTTACATATTTTTATACACATTTTTATAAAATGTTATAAATAAATCAATAAACATTCTATTTGGGCTTACTTTTACAAATTTGGTGTTAAAATTATTTCGTTTTTACATTTACTTGGTATTTATTAAAATTAGTTTATTTATGTGTGTATGTATATAATATGTATTTAATAATTTTTTTGTTGTATTGTTATTTTGTCACTTATTTTTTCAATTGATCCTGTGTTGTGTTGCATATTTTATTGAAGGCCTGGTTTGAATATTTTAAGTTTCTGAGTGGAAACATTTTGAAGGTTCTTGCGTTTGCTAAATTTTAGTTTTTGGTTTGAGAGCAATAAGTTATGTTTGTATGCTAACTACTATACATATATGTTTGTATCTATATTACTAGCATATTAAATATATTTATATGTAATTGTAGATATTGAGTTAGTTTATAATATGTAGCTGGTACCTTTTTTTGCTTACGATTATCTCTAATAGTTCGCAGTTCATATTGAACAAGAGAATATGAATATCTTCGCATAACAAATTAAAGCCCAAATACTTGAATGATTTTACCGGCTTCCACGTGCTAATGTATGTTTTTTGTTATTTGGTTAAATTGTTAAAATTATGTTAATTGTATAGATTTAAAATTGCATGTAAAAGTTTATAGGCGAATAGAGTCCATGGAAAGCGTTTCTTTCAAATCTATTGAGGATGAAAGAAAATTTCATTGGTTAGTTTTGTATGTATTTAATTGTGGTTAGCTGAAAAGCAAATACTTGTTTATATAAATCTACAATTGTATTAGGCTGTGTGCGAGTTGACTTAAATTTCTACCTAAATTGAGAAAAAACCTAAATTACTGGAAACTGTCGGCAAGGCAGTGCAAAAGAAAAAAATTAGAATTTTTGAACAAAATAAAATAGATTTTTTTTTATTTTATTAATTTTTTTTTATTTCTACATATGGATAAAATGCACTTGTGCACTAATTATAGCTACTTTATTGACCAGAGTACGATGATTCGACTGCGGTGGTGTCCGATCAATAGTTGAAAGGTGCAGTGATGGTTTTAAATAGATTGGCGTTAACGCTGGCGGAATAAAAAATAGATCCTTGATCTTCAACTCTGGTTCAGATTCAGCAGTTATGTATGTGGTTCTAAACGCCCGCACCACTTCCCCAAAATTAGTTATTTTGGGCATTTCCCAATGTACCCGTGCTCAACTTGAGATGGAAGCAAGCGTCCAATTAGGCGGAGGCGCTGCATTTTTTTGTTCTGTGATCTAAGGATACTTTTCCTCCCATGACCCCTGTCCTGCAGAAGCATATGTTCCTAAGTAAACTACAATTTTGTATTGTTTGTATAAACAAACAACAATTAGTTGTCAAAAGAACTCGCACAGTTTTGACAGTTTTTTTCCTAAATTGTTGCAGTGCTGGAAAGTTCCAGTGGAATATTAGTTTAGGTACCTAAAATTTAGGTCAACTCCCACCCACCCTAAATTGAGAAAAAACCGAAATCACTGGAAACTGTCGGTAAGGCAGTGTAAAATAAAAATTTATAATTATTATGAGCATACTTTTCAACCTAAATTCAAATGTCAAACTTCAAAAACAAAAATATTGATTTTTCAATATTGTATATGCAAATAAGTGGCTCTTGTCCATTCAATTTACGTAAATCAAAGAGCCAATTGGCCTAAAGAAGTTATTGGAGGCGTACCAACATCACAGTATTGAATTCGAGATTGTGGAAAAGGTCATTGTGCACGTGCTCCACTATGTCAAAAAAACAAGCCTTATAAAACGGAGCCATTGCATTTTCTTGTACTGCTATCTTGGGATATGTACTTACCGCGGAACCTAATTGACCTCTGTTCTTTTTAAGCGTGAAAACGCATCAAAAATACCAAGTTTCCCGTATTGTTATTATATTCTTAGCAGAAATAAACTATTTAGGTTTTCAAATCAACTCGCACAGTTTTGACAGCTTTTTCATAAATTATTGCAGTGCTGGAAAGTTCCAGTGGAATATTAGTTTAGATACCTAAAATGGCGAACTCGCACCCAGCCTTAATATATACATAAATATAGTATTTAAAATACAATTTCGAACACGAAAATAGCAGTGATCATTTTTAATAAATTATATTAATTATTTAATTCGGTACTTTTAGAAAATACTTCAATGAATTGTGTCAATGAAACTATGCAAACCAATCTCAAAAGCTTTTTCAAAAAAATTCAAAAATTCGAGATGTTTTAAAATCTACATAAAAGTTTCGTATATCTTATTTATAACATTCAAAATTGGCAGTCATTATGATGTGGCGAAAACTCATTTGCCTTGCAGATGCCGTTCGGAGCCGGTGAAAAACACGTAGGTCCTGTCCCGCTAATTTGAAGGAATTTGGTACCCCAAACAATTTTAGTCTAGGTTATAAGTCTCTCAAACTTCGCATTAATTTTCGTTATTTCAGATTTTTTTCAATATAAAAACATACAGCTAGATTCTAAATGTACGCTCTGAATTTTGTCCTCGCAGATTTTTTTACTCTCGCGCGAAAATTCCTCCAATTCTTTTTCCTAGCGAGAACAATGCTTCCGGCATAGGAATTCGAATTCTCGAAGACAGCTCTTTTGCTTAATGAAATTTAATTGCACTTTTCTATTTTTAAAGCAAGGCGAATTCAGTACCAGGTGTTGTTATCCCAACAGCTGATTGCTTCTTCTTGATTATTTTCCATACAACGCCTTGTACAACAATATGTCAGTTAATCGAAATCAATGCAAGCTTCTTTTGACTTGACATTCTTCTGCATCACGAATTGGTTGAATGCGCTTTGCCATCACTTTGTATAGATTCGCCTTGTTTTAAAGAAAGAAATTTATTGTGGCGAGTTCGTTTAAAATTGAGAAATAAAATATTGTAGTGTTACTTGGAATGCACCTCACTTTGAATGCATTTAACGATACAAAATATAGACACACTTACAGACCACACAAGTAGTCAAATTTTACTGACCCAAATAATCACTTGAACTCAGCATGAGTTTGTTTACATTTGTCAACCCGTCACATTGACCGACACATATGTCGATTAGTCACACTGACCGACATATGT
The DNA here is from genome assembly GCA_029619165.1 of Eurosta solidaginis. Classification (NCBI taxonomy): domain Eukaryota; kingdom Metazoa; phylum Arthropoda; class Insecta; order Diptera; family Tephritidae; genus Eurosta; species Eurosta solidaginis. The sequence continues at coordinate 12,526 of JARSSU010038840.1, forward strand.
GCCCATTAGTCATATGACTGTAGACCCCATCATATACAAAATGGGTTATTAGAATACGCTGACTAGCATTTGCTTATTATGAATTCATGTACATCTAGCTTGTAAGTATTAGTGTAAATATGTATTACTAATTTAGAAATATTTTGTATAAAAGAAAGCGTTTTCATGAATAAAGATGGAATTCTAGTTGAACACCCAAACAAGACTGTTCATTTATATTACAATATGAGCAATATACAGCATTGCATTTCATATGATACTGGACGAAATAAGGAGTAAATTGGTGTCATATCAACATATCAACAGAGGCGATAATACAAATCCGCTCGAGTTGACGTCTGCAAAGCATTTTTTTGGCGGTCGTGCCGAATTTAACTCGTTTTTCGTCACACGCCAAAATCTATTTAAGCCTTCGTTATCTCCTTTAAAAATCCTTGCACAATTTTTGGATGGATTTGTATCAAATTGACTTAGAGCCTGTTGCTTATTTATATACTTTTCGACATAGAATATTGAAATAGTGAATTCACATCAATAATTCAATCATTATGTATCTACATAAACGAATCAATAATTGCGTCTACACATATGTACACATTCCGACGAGCACCATTTACATACAAGGCAGCGAGAGATGAGATGTCACACACAGATGAATTTACTTATACGCTTATGTGTGTGCGGGAGACTGTAAACTACAAACTCACATATGTACATCTGAGGAGCGCTAAAAAGTAGACAATTGTAAACAAGTAGAAACTATATGAGAACTATACACACACGAATATAGTTGGTAAGTTCTGGAAATGGAAGAGCCTAGAAGTATGCAGCGTAAACTATAAAAGCGGGGCAGGCGAGTAAGAAGTAATTCAGTTTGAGTTGAGCTATCAATCAGTTTGATTAAGCACGCGATCTGGCGGCCAATAGTAGAGTTTCATTTGAGTTATCAATCAGTTTGGTTATTAAGCCAGCGAGTAGCAAAGTATAAGTGTTATTGTGAAGTACTTAATAAAGGTCATTTTTTTCATCATTCAATATTGGAGTTATTTATTCAACAGTTTAGTGATTCGAACTTAGCAGAGGATTGCAAATAAGAGGATTTGCAAGCAAATTCGTTACAGTAATTTAGCACAAATTTGTACAAATTAGTATTTTTTTTCTTTAAAGAAACAATTTACTTAATATAGTTTGGTCCATTACCTTTAATTTAGCAAGTGAAAAAATTCCTTAATTTTGGCAGCGAAATCTCCTATAACACTGTGGAATAAATTCAGATTAGTAAAAATCGATTCTGAGAGTGAGGAGTGAAAATAGGGCTAAATTAGAAGACCCGTATCGCGGCGTTTGTTTATGTTAGTTCGAATTTTTTTTATCGACGAAAAAATAAATTAGATATATTTTTTATATAATTTTTAACGCTATTTTCGTGTTCGCAGCTGTAAGGTCTTAACTTAAAAGGGTTGTTAACAAGGGCATCTTCCAGACACTCTGTCGAATCTTAGCGAAGTCGTTAATAATATCGTATCTCAAGATACGACTAAAAAGATGTGAGTTTAGTTTTATTTACTTCCTTCTTACAATTCGCAAAGGACTTAGATTAGTAAACTAGATTATAGATTCATAAGTCTTCTTTAATACAGTTTAGCGTTTTAAGTCGTTTACGTATTGTGAAGCGGCATTAGGTTACATAAAATTCATATCGCTTTTGACAAAAATGTAATTTATTAACAGGACTCCTGAGATACATTACTAACGGCTTCGCTGATATAGGTTAGGTTAGGTTTGGTGGTAGCTACCCTGATAGAGGAAGCTCACTTGGACAACATGAAGGTCCGTTCTGATACCACATACAACAAAATCAAATAACGGTGACGTAGATGTAGCTACTTAGAGAATCGTTGGGTAGCAACGATAAAGTTCCGAATAATACCGATCTCAACCTTGGATAAATCCTCGCTTCGCTGATATACGACCTTAAGAACGAAATGCCTGAGATACGTCCTTGTTAACAAAACTTTAAACTTACGATATTTCCATTAGGGGAGATACAATAGCGAATAGAAAATTAGCAATGGCAATTTTTAACAAATTTTGTGAAGTTTGTAACCGAAACTATGCAAACCAACTTAAAACCGTTTTCGAAAAACTTCGAAAATTTATGAAAGTATCGAACTTTTTACTGGAAGTTCATAGAATTTTTTTTAGTATGCGGTTTTATAACCAAATCTATTTTAGTCACTCAAAATTCGCGTTGATTTTTGAAAATTTTTATCCGAAGGCTGTTACAGATTTTCTTTCATAAAAAAAAACATTCACACTTTTTATGGGGAAAAAATGTCAAAAATCAATACGACTTGTTAGGCTTAAATTGATCGGGCTACAAGGCTGCACACTCAAAAAAATTCAGAGAACTTCACATAAAACGTTCGAAATTTTCTTGAAATTTTCACGAGTTTTCGAATTTTTTCTAAAATGTTTTTGGATTATTTTGCATAGTTTCAGTTACAAAATTCCAAGAAGTTTTTTCTTTAAATATCGAAAATATAAAAAAAAAGAATGAAAACTGACGAAACTGATAAAAACTGCCAATGCCATTTTTCTGTTCGCTGCTGTGCAAGATATAAGAACAATACAGAAAATAGCGAAAAAAAAATTAATTAGACACAAATTCAAGCTGAAATGAAATAATTATTACGTTTTGAATATCGATTTAGGCAGACAAAGCTTTTAGCTAGCAAGTTTTTTTATATATAAATACATACATATCACTATATCTCAGAATTCAGTTGATGTGCGTTCTATCTCCGAATTTGTTCCAGAAACCGCCTAATTTAGCTGGCATACGGAGTTCTTCAACTGACTTTGAGATGTGCCTTATTTTAATTGTTTGCTGAAATAGAACGATATCGCACCGGCAGCCGATATAAAGTAATATTCATTTTGGCCTTAAACTAAAAGCTATTTATTTTTAAATAAATGCTTCAAGCTCTTGATTTTTGAAGAAGTTTATCTAAATTTGTACAATAAAAGACGGTTGAAGCATAAGCCTAAGCATAAAGCAAATTAGGAACTATGAACCTTCTTCCTTTAAGCGAACCTTAAGCTGCCAAAAGAGCGAAAGAAATTTAACGATGCAGTCCAAACAAATTTATAGGACTTTTTCATTAGATAATAGCTCAAAACCTTAGACCTACATTTAGTACATGCATACCATCGAGACAACTTGGAATGTGCTTAAATATTGGCAAGAATTTCTCTAGTTTAAAATACTAATGAACAAAATACTTGAAGTTTCTTCTAAATTTGATGTTAAAAGCTGACATTTTATAATTTTTCAAGAAGCAGAAAGAACGAAGCACGAAATTTAGTGTTTAAACAGGTTTTGCAAACTATTATCTTTTATGATGTATATTGGATAAAAAATCCAAAATCTTCTGGAAATTTTGAAGCCGTTTTTTGTGGATTTTTCCCAGCGTGTACATGAGCACAATGTTATTATAAACTTTGATTGTATAATGGAAGTGCGTAATGGCCTAAAGGAATCGAGATAGATATATACTGTGACGAATATTATCATATCTAAGGGATACTAGTATCACGAAGCCGATACTAAGCCACTCGTATGTACGTAAACAAATCAATCATCACTTACTCACATACATACAAACAATGGAGAGATGCGCACAAACACATGTAATCATCAGCCGAAGTAGTACTCACAATACACACGCATATGGTTACACACTACAAATATACATGTCTATGGCTGGTAAACCAGCATGAAATTCGTGAAATTACTAGACCTTAGTAGAAATGGGTGGAACGAGGAATAGAACGAGGAGAGTATAAAAGCAGCGCAAGCTGAGGCATGACTAATCAGTTTGATTTAAACACGCAATCAGTTGTGAAACATAAGTGCTGTTGTGAAGTACTCTAATAAAGACCATTTTGCATTACTGAATATTGGAGTTATTTATTCGACAATTTAGTGATTCGAAAGTTTGCAGAAGGTTTCAAATAAGCGGAATTTGCCTAAATGCGTTACAATACATACACATATAAATTTTGATTGAGCCATGTCCGTCTGTCGTTATAGGTTAGCTTCAATAAGAACTGAGTTATCTTTACAAAGTTTGGTATGATGGGTTATCTGGAACCAGAATAGAGGGGTATTGAAAATGGGCGATAATGATAACCACGCCCACTTTTTCGATAATAAAAATTTCGCAAAATGGAAAAAATGCGACAGTTATTTACCAGAGACGGATAAATGGCAAAACTTGACAATAGGCCCTTCATGTTTAAGAATGATTCGCATTATTATTATTATTCGATTATGAGGAATGTTCAATAATACAGCAGGATTTTAAGAGAAACCATGCTATGACATTCAGAGTTTACTATGACGTTTCAATGAATGTCTCAGCTGGATCACCAGCTCAAACTCATGAGTCAACAAGGGAAGCAAGTAAAGGGCTCGTTCTAGTAAAAAAAAATATAAAAAGCTTGAGCTGACCGCCTCAGTCGTCAAACCTTAATATGATCACTCTCGCATTCAGACATCTGCGCAATAAAAATGATCATTGGTGATCCAACTAAGGGCGCATCCCCCTCAATTCCTGTTAGCAACTAAGGGATTATGAGGTCAATCATAGATCAGCAGTCAGCTATAATAATGTACACTTACCAAGTATTGCGCTCAAATCAAGTGTCTTACATCAATTTCTATTTACAGTATATGTAGTGTAATTTCAAGCAGTCACATAACTGGCGCGACAAAGGGTAAGACGTTTCTCCTGGCTCGCAAGAAGATTCCGAACAACACAGAAATTGGCAGTTCCAAAGGACTTCAGGACATAAGTAACATAGGTTTAATATATATGCTGTTGGAAAGCAAGCAAAATTCAAATCAGCATAACAACTGGCATCTTGAAATGGATTGCCAAATGTTTTTGGGAGGGTGGAAGGGACATGTTTCCAATCTCACTGGAGTGGCAAAATTACTTTTAGTATATAATTGTTCTATTATTGTTGTCGAAGACTTAGTTCCGATCAACATGACGACCTAGGGACCTATAATTAAAAAAAATCTTTGAATGCATCGATTTCTTAGTTTTTTTATCTATATGATCTTTATAGTGCACTGCTCTATTTCATGGACCATCACTGTATCATTAGGTAGTATAGTGTGTTTCAGCTTTCATAACATTTAATGTTCTTAACATTTCTCATTAGACGTATCCTTAATATATCTATGAGACCCCACTCTGGGTATATACTATTGGGTTTCGCCCAAACGTAGACTTCCTAACTGGTTATTATTGTGCTTTTTTTGTGTAATAATAACAGAATTGCTGGACTGAAAATTTGTTAAAATATTGACATTATACATTGGGTCGGGTCGATTTGTAGGACGAAAGTTAACCGATATTGTGCCATCGATTTTTCGATAGGATTTGGGCTCAGGGAAAAAAGTTTCACTACGCATACCCAAAAAAATAATTTTCGAGCCTGCGAAAAAAAATTGCGAAAGGGTAAATGTTTCGACCAAAACACTCCCAAAAACCAAAAAATATTGTTTTTTTTTCAAAAAACTGTTGTAAAAACGTTGGCGATAACAGAAAAACAATTTTTTTGGGGGTTTTGGGATTGTTTTGGTTGAAAAATTTACCCTTTCGCCATTTTTTTCGCAGGCTCGAAAATTATTTTTTTGGGTATGCGTAGTGGAACTCTTTTTTCTTAAGCCCAAATCCTATTGATGGCGTGATATGGGTTAATAAATCGACCCAGTCTTATATACAAGAAATAAAAAGTGTTACAATAAACTATTATCATAATAAGCTGTACCAAAAAAAGTATTTAAATAAACTTAAAAAAGTAACACAAAAACATAATGCCATTAAAAAATAAATAATTTGTATTTTCCTCACATTTGATTCATTATTATTTAGTGTTGGTCTTAAGGCGGCACGTTTTGCAACAATTTCTAACATCTCGTTAAGTATAGCACCTTCTGCTGCCACATCGGCGGAACTCTTATCCAGTTCTTTACAAGAAGAAAATATGATTAAATCGAAATTTTTGTATATACAGTGGCAACAATATTGTTACCCTTTCATTTTATACTCACTATTGCAAGATAATCTCAAATTAAGCTCTTCTTTTAATTGTGCATGTCGATGTTCCAATTGCAGCTCTTGTTGTCGTATGGTAAGTTCTTCATCCCTTTTTCTATAAAAAAAAACACAAAAAAATTCGTAAATTTCGTTTATATGATTTTTTAAAATTTTTACTTAAGTTGTTTGATGTTGCGCCAAATCTCTAATAACTCTTTCAGTAGTTTTTCGTCATTGCTACCAATGTTCGATGTTTCAAAGCTGAAATTGTAACAAAAAGCAAAAAAAAATCTAATTAAGAAAGCGTTTGATAAAATGGTCAGTGGTCTGAACAACACTCGGCAGAATATTAGACCAAAACAATTAGTTTGAAGAGATCTAAGCTTGAAACTCAGCCCATCCTTATATATTTTATTTAGTTATTGTTTAAATAATTTAGAAAGCAAAATTTTAGGCATGGTCTGCCTTTCTTTAATTGAGTTATATATGTATTTCTATCCTTTGTTGTTTGTTTTTTCTTTTTTCTTTCTTTTCTTGTATTACTGGGGGTCAAAAAGCAGATCAGAAAGAGCTCCCATGCATTTGGATGCACTAAACCCAATCCGCGATCAGAATTGCCCTGAGGTTATTCGGCCCTAACCTCAAAAAATGCGGTGATTTTTTTCGTTTTTGCAGGCCCGTTAGTTCAATTCTGATGTCCGATTCAGATTCAGCGCACTTAATACAGTACTAAAGCAGCCTCTCTTTTTTGTGTGGCTGTATAGTTTGCACTATCAAAAAACTCGCTCTGTGCATAGCCACAACAAACAAAAAACGTTGCCGGAACTGGTAATACGACAAATGTATTTCCATGCATTTTGATGCGATAAATCGAATGCGTTAGGGAATTCAGCTTCGGCCTTAACCTAATTACGGCTGAGTGTTTTCTTTGAAGTTAAGACCAAACGACGACCCGTCAGCCCGATTCTGATGTCCATTTCAGCGCATTATAATTCATGGAAACACACGTCAGTTCATTTCTGAAGCCGCTAGCTTTTTTTGTGTAGCTGCGTAATTTGTAGGCCTTAGTTTTTTCGATGATGTGGATGCGCCAATTTGCGCTAATCTTCCACGTCCATTGTGGCTCTAAGTGATCCATCGAAGCGTAGGTAGGGAACCAGGTAGTCTGCTCGTCCAATATTTGATGACACTATACTACTAAGACCGTATGGTCTGCGCTCTAGCTGTCTAGAGACATTGATTCTCGTTGCAGTTGTTAACGCTATGTTCTTCGCCACAAGGGCTCCCGTTATGCTAAGCATTGATGGCCTGCATACCCCCTAATTTTTTGAGGAGGGGTTTTTTTTTATGGACGTCCACCAAACAAGGAATCCATAGTATAAGATAGGCTTTAAAATCATTGTAAATACCCAGTGAGAGATAGAGGGCGATAAACTCACTTACACTCCAGCATTATTTTATATGAATAAAGTGCCGTCGAGGCCTGCATAATTACTGTCTAGAATGATTCCTACATATTTTGTACAAGGTTTCTCCTGCAGAGTTAGCTTTCCTAGGTTAGGCCGAGTCGAATTCGGAGTCTTATACCTCCTAGTAAACAAGACCACATCCGTCATTTAAATTTATTAAATAGTTCACGTAACAAAAAAAGTAGTCCACGCCTACATGTTTGACTTATTTAAGCTTTTAAATGCTATAAATAAAAAATGGCTAGAGCAAGTCCGATTTCAAACTTTGAAAGCCCATATCTACACATGTTTTGGCATTTTTTTTTGTCTAAAACCCAGTAAATAATTGGATGACTTTTACGACTTCAAGTTAAAAAGAAAAACGTAAAAAAAACAAATGTATGTACAGCAGCGAACGCGAAAATAGCAGTGACAATTTTTATAAAATTTCGTAAATCAAATTCCTCTTTTTTATTTCGGATAGGTTAAAAAAAAATATCCTCTCAACTTTGTAACTGAGACTATGCAAACCAAATTCAAAAACGATGGCTGAACTGTTAGAAACACATTCAACCGAAGCTATGCCTTTGTTGTTGTGCATTTTTCCCCTATTAACTTCTGTGCTTAGTTTTATACTTTGCACAGTACAGACTTTTGTATGTTTGCCCGTGCAAAAGCTACGTTTTGTTGTTGGCAAGTTCATTTTATGAACGGGGTTTGCTTTGAAGAAAAGTTTTCAATTTATCACAAACTATTAAATGATTTAAAACTAAAAATTGTTTTCATATATTAAAACTGAAAAAACGGCACTCGCCGCCGCTTATTAATACAAAGAAACTCAAAAACTTTTTCGAAAAAGTTGGAGAAAATTTTACGAAATTTTCAATAAATTTTATGCCAATTTCACACAGAAGCTTAATGAAATAATTAGTCAAGCTTTCTACATTAAAGCCCTAATCGAACTCAATCTTCCATACAAAATACAAATTCTTAATTATCTCATTATTGCTTTATTGAATGCCTAATCGAGTGAAAAATCCAGTCGTTTTGCTTGGTGCTTCGAATTTTATTGTCAATGTAACAAATGACAACCAAAAATAAATTATTTTCAATAATTTACGAAAAATAGAAAAACACGAAAAAATACAAAATTTAATTTTTGCTACATTTGCTGCAAAAGATAATATGGCTTTTTCGAAAATAGGCACATATTTGGTTAGGTGCAATATCTATGGGTAGTTGCGCATGAATTTTATTTTGGTTGTATTTATAGTTAAGAAGCAAACGGCTGCTTTCCATTTTAACTATTTTTTGTAAAAACGAAATATTTTTTTTGGTGCTGCTGACATGCTCGCTTAATGGAGCAAAAGGCCCTGTATGAAAAGGCAAACTTAATTATTTCATTCAGCCCTATTCTGCATTTCGACTTGGATTGGAATTTTTTTTCGATTTGGCAATTTTGGTATTCTGTGTTCCAATCTCTTTCGATTCAACTTCGAATCGTTCGATTTTGTGTATTCTGCATTTCGATCGTAGTTCGGTTTTTCTAAGTTGCAAATTAGTTGGCGGAAACATATTTTTTCCTTTTATTTTTTTTTATTAATTTATAACAGAGTTTTAACAAAAATGTAAGTAAAACTTGTTAAGAGACGTAGAAGGCTTGATGATGATTGTTTTTTATATGTTTACAGGTCAAAAACAACATGTCGATGTCGAAGTCCTTGGACGTATTTGCCCCGCAAAAGTATCTAACACATACTTGAAAGCATCCTTATTAAGTCGAACGTTTTTTTGAACCTAAATAAGAAAATAAGTCATTAAACTTTACCACTTTTAAGTTCAATTTCTTACAATTCGTCACTCATCTCAAATGGATTACACAAATATCGCAATATTTGCCCGGCAATTTTCGTATGCGTTGCTTTCCAACTCCACAAATAATGCTGCGGTTATTGATTCTATTATAATATACAGCTATAATTTGTGTCTGTTCGTTGGGTCCAGTTATATGCCAAAGCAAGCTGCCGGAGTAGAGGAAGGTGAAGCGAAAATGTAAACAATCCTTGCGGAAAGAATAAATAAATCTTCATGAAGTATTTTAGGCCAGTGCAATGAAATTAGCATCCATGAAATTCAGAAAATGTCAGCTATATTCGTGCAGAAATCCGTTTTAACAAAACTTGGTGGCCAGGGCAGGGAATTGGCCAAAAGAACGACAAAAACACACTTACAATTATGAAAAACTCTTCACTCAAAACAATATAACACGGCGGCAATATATTCTATTGCTTTTTTTTGTACAAAATGGCCTGGATAATAAAATCTAAACGCTTTTCAGTGTTTTTTCCAAATTTTCTTAAATTTTTTTGTTCCAATGTTCACACATTCCGTACAAACAGCTGATTTCGAAAAATTCTTTGCTCTTCCTCTTCTCGTTACGATTCCGTCGTAATGCAGAATACCCAATTTCGATTAAAGCGGAGCGTAGAACGGGAACGTAATCGAAATGCAGAATAGGGGTGATTAAATAAAATTGTGATTCGATTAAGTTTCTGTGTGAAAACGGTATTAATCTAACAAAGTACGAGTTATAGATCTTTCAAAATTCGTATCGATTTTTGATATTTTTTTTGTTTTGCAAAGTTTCATATTTTTTTGATACTCAAAAAAATTCTAAAAAATTTGAACAAAAAGTTTGCAAAATTCGTCCAATTTTTTCCAAAACTTTTTAGGAATTCGTTTGCCTTGTTTCTGTTACAAAATTTATAGATATGTTATCTTAAATTATCGAAAATAAAAAAAGAAGAATTTAATTGAATTAAGTTGATCAAAAAGCATATCCATTGCTATTTTTCTGTTCGCTGCTGTATGCAAAAATTCTTACGTGCTCGCATGATGTTCCTCCTCGCCACGTAATGCTTTCTCAATAAGTACGCCACGCGCCTCTAACTCTCGCAACTGCACCTCAATCTCCTCTTGCTCCCGCTGAATCTCCTGAGCGATTCTGAGTCGCTTGAGCTCAGCTTGTCGAACAGCCTTCGATATGGCACGCTGCCGCTTCTGTTCACGCGTCTCGGTTGCGTTGCTCTCATCTTAAACGACGATGTAAACAACAATTATTTTTTATATATATATAATTATACATATTTATCATATGAATATTTCATAGAATGAAATAAAAATAATAATAATACAAATAAATTAACATGTAGCACGTATCTCTTTTTTTTTAAGTACAATAAAAACAAAAATGTAGTAAAAAAATATGTATGTATTTAGAGCAAGGCGAATTCAGTACCAGGTGTTGTTATCCCAACAGCTGATTGCTTCTTTTTGATTATTTTCCATACAACGCCTTGTACAACAATATGTCATGTAAACGAAATCAATGAAAATTTTCTTCTGACTTGACATTCTCCTGCACGGCGAATTGGTTGAATTCGTTTTGCCACCACCTGGTATGGATTCGCCTTGTATTTAGAGTAGAATAAGTGTAAAACAAACCATCAGATCTCTGATAATTGAGTGGCAAAGGCGGTATGGGCGGCGGTGTGGTTTCATCAATATCATGGCTTGCCATATAATTCGGTCTATGGATAAACAATTGTGGGCTGGATGATGAGAGCATTGCTGCTGATGACTTTTTATTGCACTTCTTTGTTGGTGTAGTGTTCAAATGGATGTTGGTATTTGATAAATTTGTTTTGTCATGAATTTGTTTTTCAAACACATAGTCGTCTTTATCCTAATTATGTTTGTTGGTTTCAATTTTTTTTTACAATTTTCGTTCAAATAATTTGGTTTTGAATTAAATTATTTATTTTAAACATGATTTTTTTTTATACAATTGTTGTTAATATTTTTTGAAAAATATGTGTTTGGGTGATGATTTCAAGCCGTGCGCGCATTAATTTTTGAGTTTGGTAGCATCATAATCAGCGGCGTGGAAAAAAGACAGGTCATATTTAGTTTTTAGTATAATTGCAGGTAAATGAGAGGTAATTATGTTGTTAGTTTGTCAAGTGAAAGATTAATGAAATATTGCAATAGATTGAAATTGGCAAAAAAAAACAACAACAACTATTATGAAATAAAAGCAATGCATTAACTTTTCACCAGCTAAAAAATAAAAGATACGAAAATAAATTGAAGGAGTATATGAAAAAATTGCATGCTCCAGAAATGTGAATATTCGATAAAACTAAAACATTACAGCTCAGCTGTCAACACGAGATTAACAGTGAAAATCTATACTATAATAAATCTCTAGAAAATCGTGTCTGTACATCCAAGATTTCTAAAAAAAAATGAGTGTACTTGACGTTTGGAATGCCGTAGAATCCATCGGCACCACTTTTTCTGTTTGTCTGTATGATATCGATAATCTCGGAAACTAACGAATGGATTTTTATGAGACTTTCACAGATGGATAGCCTGTAATCCAGAAGGGAATCTAGAACTTATTTCATTAAAATCGCGTGAGAAACAAAAAAGATATAGTTGTTTAAGCTATAATTAAGCTACTTTTAAGGATTTTTTTTTGAAAAACGAAGGAAAATACACTTAGTTTCCAAACAAATATCAAAGAATGCCTTTGCAAAGTTTTTTTTCAGCTTGATATAAATTAAAAATCAAATTCATGAATAGATACAGTGGCGTACCAAAAAAAAATTATTTCTCGCTGCCATATTACGATAATCGGTTAAAATGAGGTTACCCAAAACCTCTAAATATGCGTACAATAGAGGAAGGTCACAGGTTTCATTTGAATTTTGTAATATTTCGATAAATTAATCGATAACTGAGTTATCGGTCAAAATGTATTTGCTCCAAAATCTTTAAATTTACCTACAATATGAAATACTTTTAGCTAAGATTTTAAACCTTTTACACGCGTAATGCGGGACTCAAACCTTTTGGTGCAATTCGGTTTATCTATTCGCTGACAGGTGGCGCAAAGTTTTCGTGTGTACTGCGATGCTTTGGTAGGTGTGCGATTGGTTGTCGTACACATACACTAAATAAAATTAAAAAAAAATAAGAGCCACTTCAATATAAATACGCATCCCGAACAACGTCGGGTTCCCTGCTAGTTTTAAATAAAGTAAAGTAAATAAAGTAAAAAAAAACTTCAATGAATTATGTAAAGGAAACTATCGTTAGCTTAATGTGAAAATGTGCTAAGTCCCTTTTACAAATTTTACGAAAAAATGAATAATTTTTGAAATAACCTTTTTTCTCAAAACTGTGAATGGTATCCTCATTGCAGTTGCAATACTTTTGTGTAGAAGCTTTGAAAAAAATAAAAATCATGTATGCTAACCCAGCAGCTATTTTAAGACTTAGCACAATTTCCGCACTCAAAACAAATTTTTTCTCTTGACTTAGCACTTTTTACTCAATATGTTTCCCCATCACTCCTCCCCTTTAATGATTGAAATATAACACTAAAACTATATATTTCACAAAAAATACTATTTATTTGTCAAACTACTTCTAACGGTTCTGATCTGGACTCTTTTGCCGGATGGTGCACAGACAATAATTTATTTTTAAATTCAAACAAATGCAGTGTTGTGTCTTATTCCAAAAAGACAACTGCCACATACTTTATCTACAAACTAAATGCTAAAACTCTTAATCATTGTCAAGAGAGTTAAGACCTGGGTGTAATTTTTGACTCCAAACTCTCTTTCATTGACTTCATTGTTTCAAATTTTGTTGCAATGGTTGGGTTCAGTAGACGTAACACCAGTGACTTTAAGGACCCTATGACGTTGAAGGCACATTATATATCCTTGGTCAGAAGTGGTCTTTCTACGAATCTAACTCCTATAAAATTGAGAAAATTCAAAAAATTTTTACAAAAATTGCTTTACGGCCTGCCATCATATACCAGCAGGCACAAATTGCTTGGTCGTCAGGCTTTGCATGACAGGACAACTTTTATCTCACTCATGCTTGCCTATCATGTAATAAACTTAGCACGAATTGCTCTGATTTATCTAATTTGTTCATTCCATATATTCCACTGCGTGATAAAACGAATTATGATATGAATGAACCTATCACTAGGACTATACATCTAGCAAATCGATTCAGTAGTGTTGTTAATTTTAATAACAGCTTATATAAGTTTAAGCTTGAATTGTTTTCTATTTTTAATTAGTCTGTAAGAAAGCGTGTAGTTATCGACATGTATGAATTGAAGTAGATTATGGTCAGCGCAAAGCATTTATCAAACACCAAAGGCATGTCTCAATTGGTTGAATCCAATTTCAAGGGGTTGTGTTGCGCAACCCTCTGAAGGGGTTGCCAGCGCAATATATAGCTTCTCCAACCCAATTGTCAACCTCACCTAACCGTGGCGAATCCTGTTTCATTGACAGCCGAGGCTCTGGCGACCCCAAGTTCATCATGGAAGTTTTAATGTGGTCATATAAATCGTTCCCGAGATGGTCGGGCTAGTACCTTAATAGTGCTTTGTTACCGGAACGTACCCAAAGCCTTCGGGAAGTGTCTTTATCATTAATACAACAACAACAACAACAAAACATGCACTTTTAGACTGAATGATTTAAATAACTAAAAAAATGCGCGCACAAAGAAATTACTAGTAATTCAGACTGATATTGTTGACTTAGCATATTCTTTTTAACAGCTGACGACTTAGCACATTTACACATCATTGCCCACAGCACGTAAAAATGAAAAATTAAAACATTTTTTTTGTAATAGATGTATTTTGAATTCAGTTTTAAAACTGCATTAAAATAAATTTTTTCAAAAAAAGTGACTTAGCACATTTTCACAGTAAGCTAACGCTATGTTAACCAATATCCTTAAAAAACCTTTTTGAAAAGTTTCGAAAACTCAAGAAGTATTCAAAAGACTGCATGGATTTCTGTATTTAGATTTTTCGAAATTTTTTCGAGTATGCAGTTTTGTGGCCCAATTAGTTTTAGTCTAGCTAAGTACAAGTTATATCTCTCAAAATTCGAATTGATTTTGAAATATTTTTTTTTCGAGTGGTGTATACGAAAAGCGCCGAATTTAAATTCTAAATATTAATATTATAAATTTTTAAACACATTTTTAATTTTTTCGAAAACGTTTTTGCACTGAAAGAAACGAAGCTAGTAAAGTCAAGAAATCAGTTTTGTTATTCTTGAATTAACATTTAGTAAAATTTATTGCATTATGGTTAATTCAACCAGAAGAAAAACTATTGGTCTCAAGCTAATAATATTCTGTAAAAATTACACATACTCAATCAATATAACTGATTTGTATTGTAACGAGTTTTTGGAAATTCCTGATAATTATACACCTTCTGCTAACGTTCGAATTGTTGAACTGTCGAATAAATAATAGTCAGTATTGAAATACTACTTTGGGAGTAGTACTTCACTAATAGCGTGTTTAAATCAAACTGATTCTTATTCCTCAGCTTGCGCTGCTTTTATACTCTCTGTTGCCTCGTTCGCATATTTATCTTAAGCTCTAGACTTTTCACGAACATGCCTTCTGGAACATTTGTATCTCATACTTGGTTATTAAGCTATAAGCGGGTGTGTGTGTGAGTGACAACGTCTGCTCTTAGCTGATGATAACGTGATGTATGATTGTTTCTCTTGAAGCTGTTGGTTATGTGTAGGTGTGGCTGCTTGCTTTGATGTGTTCATGTACATAAGTGTGACTGCTTACTTTAATGTGTACATGTACATAAGTGTGGCTGCTTGCTTGATTGTTTGTGCATTTATTTAATAGCAGCATAGTGATGTATACAACTGCTAATATTCGCCACAGTATATTATTGCATTGGCCATTTCAACAGCTCACTACTTTGTTTTTATGACTATCGCGCCAGAGAAATCTCTATCATTTCAAAAACCACTGTAATTCTAAAGCAAATCTGTTATTTTAACAGTTATTCTTAGGGTGACATTAATAATTTTTAGTTAACAGAGCAGAGTTATCCGGCCACCGTAGTGTGATGGTAGCGTGATACGCCTACCACACCAAAACTCCTGGGTTCCAGGCATTGAAAACAACATCAAAATCTTTAGAAAACAGTTTTTTCAATTGAAAAAAATTTCTGAGCGGGGTTCCCGCAAATTATGTATTTGTTTTTATTTTTATTTTAACAGAGCGGTGGCTTATGTTTGATCAGGGCTGTTCAAAAATGTATATATGGAAGTGCAAATCGCAATACATATACAAAGCTATATGTACACTGAAACTTTTTTAAATTGAACAAAAAAAAGTTATTTTAAATGTTTAAAGAATTTTGATGGTCCCCTTAATGAATAAATTTTGAATTAAAATTTTTCTCAGTGCTACAATATTTTCGAAAAAAAATTTGTTGTCAATTTGTTATTGTATGTAAATTGAATATCATACCGAAGTGCCTTGGCTTCATATGGAAGTGATTTTTCTTTGCACTTTCATATGAAATTCAGGGACTTTCATACGTATCTAATTTATATGTGAGGGCTATGCTATGAACATTTTTGTTTATATTCCAAGTGTGAATTTGTATCTGTGCCTATTCATTAGAGCAAAACAAAAACAAAAGTGCTATAAGTGTAAAGGGGTTGAGCAGCTCTGTATTTGATAAAAATTTTTTGTTTTTGTTGAACTGACTATTGTAGGGGTGGAAGTGATAGTGCATAGTTAAAAATATGA
The DNA here is from genome assembly GCA_029619165.1 of Eurosta solidaginis. Lineage (NCBI taxonomy): Eukaryota > Metazoa > Arthropoda > Insecta > Diptera > Tephritidae > Eurosta > Eurosta solidaginis. Next base: position 28,778 of record JARSSU010038840.1, read on the forward strand.
GCCTAAATTTTGACCAATTCATCGGTTTAAGCAATATAAGAAAAATGTTAACCTAAACTCTAAACATCTCAATTTACTGCTTTATTTTCTAATATTATTAGGTTTAAATTTTAAACTTTATTGAGCAATGCGTCTTATATCTCATAACCCAAACCGAAAAGTAAAAAATCTAAAAATAGAAACATGTATACTAGGGTGGGTTTATTTGTATGGACGAAAGTTAACCGATATCGCGCCATAGATTTTTCGATAGGATTTGGGCTCAGGAAAAAAAGTTCCACTACGCATACCCAAAAAAATAATTTTCGAGCCTGCGAAATTTCATTTTTTTTTACTTTTTTCAACTTTGATTTTTAAGGTTTTTTCATTACCTACTACAAAAGTTTTCATTTGATTGTAAAATTTGCATGTATACCCTGTCCGACCCAAAAATGTCCGCTAAAAACGGTGGCGGTAACAGTTTTTTGAAAAAAATATATTTTTTTTTCAAAAATTGATCAAAAAACTGTTATCGCTAACGTTTTTAGCGGGCATTTCTGGGTCGGACAGGGTATACATGAAAATTTTAGAATCAAATGAAAACTTTTTAGTAGGTAATGAAAAAAACCTTAAAAATCAAAGTCGAAAAAAAGTTAAAAATATGAAATTTCGCAGGCTCGAAAATTATTTTTTTGGGTATGCGTAGTGGAACTTTTTTTCCTGAGCCCAAATCCTATCGAAAAATCGATTGCGCAATATCGGTTAATAAATCGATCCAGTCTACTGTATACAGCTCTGGTTTACTAGCAAGACCCAAGAGTTTTACTGCTGAATGTCTAGAAATTAAACATTTTATTTGTAGAAAGTGCTGAAGGTTAAAGATTCTTTTTCTTAACATTTTGGTGTACATTTAGGGTGTTACGATGTGTTGCATTACATATATGTGATAGCTCAGTAGGCACATCGGTTCGAAACTGGGCCACCTCCTACTATATTTTTCTTTTTATAACTTGCCTAGTTTGAAATTGAAACCAGTTCTGCGCAATCATTTTCAGGAAGACCAGTATAATCTAAATTTTAAACCAAATTTGATTTGGTCATATACGTATTAAAAGAAAGTTTCAGATTTAGGGTACAACTTTTAACCGTGTGGAGATAGCAGCAGAGGTACAGGTAGAGGGAGATAAGAAGGAAAGATCAAGAGGAAAACGAAGAGAAACATAAAGATATATAGAGAGAGAGAGAGACACGGAGGAAATAATAAAGGCCGAGGAATCGCCTGAGCGCTAAAGGTATATGGAAATAGGGAAAATTAAAGTGAAGGGAAAAGCGGCTGATAAAGAGTGAGGGGACTGAGAAGAGAAAGAGTGAGCGAATTACTTTTGAAAATGTATATTAAAAGAAAGGTCAACCATTTGGTCTAATAGTAAAATTATGTAATTCATAAAACGAGATCACTTGTGTCAACAAAAAATTATTTATTCGATAAATTTAATAAGCACAACAGTAAAATTAAATTATATAAAAATATACATAAAAGTATGTATGTATGTACTCAACTTAATGCATTAAACTTAATGAAAAAGTTGTCGTTTTGCCTGTTAGTAATATGAAATAAAAATGTATTAAATAAAATAATAAATATATATAACATTGCATTTAAAAATATGTATGTATGTATGTAAGATATTACATAATCGTTCTTAACTTGAATATGTATAAATGTTAGTAAGTCGATATAAAACGCTATTGTATGTACGCATATCTATACATAAAAAAATATTCTAATTGTTTATATGAAATAATTAATGGCACTTATTTTCCATCACTTGTCAATTTTGAAGTTCGCTTGTTCATAAACTAATTTTACACACATGTATGTATGTATGCATATAAATTAGACCGTTTCATGAGTGTTTCTTGCATTAATATTTAGAGTTTACTAGATTGGGCCCGCGGCTTCGCCCGCGAACAATTTTTTTTTCAAGTTCCATCACAAAAACATGCCTATGTTATTTCCAGGAACCTGGAATCACTATACAAAATTTCATAGTTCGAAAGTTTTAAGTGCCCTAACGAACAGACATTGAATTTTATACATATAGGTAGATAGATTTGAATATATCAATTCTTGCACCAAAACGAAATATTTGACCCTTTTGGGGGAAAAATTCATTTTTTTCTGAAACGGTGTAATGTATGTGCAGTAGAGTGGCCCTTATTTTAAAAAATCGTATTTTTTCGGGTGCCACACCCTGAAATGGTTATATATACTGACAAACAAGTTTCCTTAAAATTTTGCCCAAAATGAACATTCAAAAGCCGATTCGCAAACGTTTCAAAGTTTGGATACTGACAGTTTTGCGCTACTGCTGCCTACGGTATTTTCTTTATATGAGGCAGCAAACACCGATGATTAGTTAAATTAAAAATTATCATTATTTTTTTTCATTAATTAGGCAGTTAATTTATTACAGGTTAAGTTCATTTAAAAATTTGGTTTTCCAAAAGATAAACCGGCAAAAATAATTTTAGTTTAACTGTATTGATTTTTTCATCGGCTTTTTCGGAGCACTCTTATATACCTATATACAAACATATGTGTAATATACGTGATTTTTTATCTTTGGATGTATATATATGTAATTCCTCGATTTATTCATAAATTTGTAAGTGTAAGCATATATTTACTATATGATGAATTTCATATCAAAGGCTGAAAAAAACGTACATTTTGAACCCGACCCCCTCAGAATTTGATGAAATTTTGCATGGGGTTACATCTTACCCACCCAAACACAACCTCATTTTTAGAAATTGCATTTTCGAAAAATTGTGGGCGTGGCAAGGTATCGAAATATCCGAAAATATTAGAAAAATGACGATAATAGGTACTTTTAAAGTGTGATTACTACGGTGTGGCTTTACCGATTTCAAAGATCTTCATACCATTAGAAAGGTATTGAAATAAGCTTTCAAAAAAATACACTGTAAAAATTTTTAGTACACTGAAAAAAAAATTTTTTTTAATTTTTTTCTAAATTTTTTTTTCAAACTGGGAAAACACTTCAAAGACCAAGCGATTTAAAAAAAATTTTTTAGAAATGTCGATTTAATATATATAACATATCTGAAAACTAGAAGGGTGTTTTTTTTCTTTTTTTTAATTTATTTAAGTAAATGCATCTCTTGGTTACTTTCTGATATTTTGATATCACGCGTAAACTAATCAACCGATTTCAAAATTTTTTATACCGTTAGAAAGGTATTAAAATCACCTTTTGAAAAAATACACTGTAAACTGTTTTTATTCCAGTGGGGTGCACCCCAGCTAACATCAAAACAACGGCTCGAATACTTCACGTACAAGGAAAAGGTCGGTGGCTCAATGTACTTGAGAACATGGAGATATACAAGTTAAAAACATTTGACGGCAGGATAATAAACAAACAAACCAACACTATCTCTGACGAAATATTTGAACCCTTAAAACTAGTTTACAAAAAACAGCAAAATCCAGAAGGTACAGCAACCAAACACGTAACAATGAACAAGCAAAAACGAAAAATTTACCAAACGGCTAAAATCACCGATTTCTACCTACCTCAACCTACCGCTTAGCTAACAAGCGGTATGTCTAGATACCTACAAAAACAACCCTTGGAAAAGGTAACAATTCGGACGTATCAATACCGCGCACACACACACGCATATTAACGTTACCTACCACGGACACATAGATTGACATTACCTGCCACAGCACCCATGGACTATAAAAAACAACACAACGGATAGACACAGACCCGAACGAAACTAGGCATTGATATGGAATCAACTAATAAATACAGATGTGTGCAGCTATCAAGAAAATGTTCCTCTCAACTTCGAAACATTAGCTTAAACGAAGCAGCGCTGATATCTGAGCATTTTCCAGCAGTCTCCGACATTCATCGTTGCCGTATTTTGCGAAATTTGTCGCTTTAAACTTAAGGATGCTATCAAGATTGCTGATAATCAGCGTTCTACTGAAACGGAAAGTGAAGAGGCACAAGAAATCTTGACTAGCGGTGAATTGTATCAAGAATATAAGGAAGTTCCAACATGCAGCAGCTATAGTAAATCACTCGAACGCAACGAACTCGTCGACAATATAAATAAGCATGTTATTCCTCATCATGGAAGCCATCCATCGCCAATTAAGCGAAAATATTTAGAAAGGGATTCATACTGCAAAAAAACACAGCAAATTGCGCAAAGTATTTCGGATTCACTTGGAGGTGGTTCACTGTCAACTTTATCAGAAGACCTAAAGAAGATCAAAGCTTACTACGAACAAATTTTGGAGAACATGAAATATCAAATCGAAAACTGCTCAAATAATTTGGATAAGCAAAAAATATTATCTCTATTACCAAACACCATGACATCTAAGGAAATTAAAGACATTTTTGGGCATGATTTATCTTACGAATTGATAAAAATTAGCAAAGATATACAAAAAGATAAAACAAAGTTTTCGGACGTCAAACGCTCTAGCATTGACAGGCGTAGTTTACCTGAACAAACTAGTAAGTAAGCAAATATTCCGAAAGTCAGCAGTATGAGCTGCGCAAAGTTGTATATTAAATCCAAATAAATAAAAATAAAAAATTAACTTTATCAAGTGTATGTCTATTTATTGTGCGTGTCTGAAAAATTTGATAATACGATTCTTGTTCGAATCTATTAGAATACTTAGTCATAGTATCTGTATAACTTCCAAAGTATAGCTAGGTACCATTTTTGTCACACAATAATAGCAAAATAAAAAAAATGTTAACAAGAGATGGTTTTACTTATAAATTTTTTTAAAAGAAAAAAAAACACCATTCTAGTTTTTATATTAAATCGACCTTTCTAAAAAATTTTTTTTTAAATCGCTTGGTCTTGGAAGTGTTTTCCCAGTTTGAAAAAAAAATGTAGAAAAAAATTAAAAAAAATTTTTTTTCAGTATAATATAGAATCTTTACAGTATATGTTTTCAAAGGTGATTTTAATACCTTTCTAACGGTATAAAAATTTTTGAAATCGGTTGATTAGTTTACGCGTGATATCAAAATATCACAAAGTAACCAAGAGATGCATTTACTTAAAAAAATTAAAAAAAAACCCCATTTTAGTTTTCAGATATGTTATATACATTAAATAGACCTTTCTAAAATAAAATTTTATTTTTCAAAATCGCTTGATCTTTGAAGTGTTTTTTCAGTTTTAAATTTTATTAAAAAAAAATTTTTTTTCAGTGTACTAAAAATTTTTACAGTGTATTTTTTTGAAAGCTTATTTCAATACCTTTCTAATGGTATGAAGATCTTTGAAATCGGTAAAGCCATTCCGTAGTAATGACACTTTAAAAGTACCTATTATCGTCATTTTTCTAATATTTTTGGATATTTCGATACCTTGCCACGCCCACAATTTTTCGAAAATGAAATTTCTAAAAATGAGGTTGTGTTTGGGTGGGTAAGATGTAACCCCATGCAAAATTTCATCAAATTCTGAGGGGATCGGGTTCAACGCATATTGGATTTGATATGAAATTCATCATATGTGACCCGGTCTATGAAACGGTGGCTTATGACTAAAAAAAAACAGCTGTTAACAGCTGTTTCTCACAATTTCTTTTTTGAGTCATAAGCCACATTTTCATAGACCGGGCCACATATATCGACAACTGAGTGGAATATCACCCTATCTCGAGCACCAGTTCGAAAAAGGCATATCTCAGAATATTTTTTCAAAAACATCTTTATCTCAGAATTCGGTTGATGCCCAATGCCAGAATTTGCTTCATAAAAACTATCTCACCACAAATTGTATTGAGTCGAGCTAGGAAAGGCGCGTTTGCGAAACATGTTTTGAATAAAATTCTGAGGTGCGGCATTATTCAGACAAATTTTGAATAGCGGTATTTCATTCAAAAGTTTTTGTGAGATTGGGCGTTTTTGCAATTGCAGAAGCGATAGTGTGTTATTCCACTCAACTGTCGATATTGATTATGCATTGGGTGTCTGCCATCCCCCAGATTGTTTTCTTGTAACTTTTTTTCCTCGCGAGTTGGATATTTTGCTCAAAAAATAAGTTTCTAGTAGAATCAAATCATCATAAAAGTTTTTAAAAGTATTTTTTTGAAAGAAAAAATTAATTTATTATTATCCTTATATGTGCACATATTACAATGAATTGCTGCGCGTTTGTCTCCTTTAAACTCAAAAACGGTTTGACCAATTTCGAAGTTTATTATTTTCCCTAGTTATGGTTAAAGGATGGTTTAGAAAACCTTTTTTGGAAAAGTAGGCGGTGCCACGCCCCCTATTAGGAAGAATTTAAATTCGCTTTATCTCCGCAATTTTGCTATAGAGATTCCATGTACTCATATGTGGTGCAGTGGGAATGGAAGTTGGAGTGGGAACGGGAGTGATAGTAAGAATGGTAGTGAGAGTTGGCGTGGGAGCAGAAGAAAGAGTGTGTCTGGGAGGAATAGGAACGAAAACGGAGGATAAAGTAGACGAGATTGGGTTAGAGATAGAAAAGGGGAAGCGAGGCTCAATTTTTTAATGTAGGCAAACCGATTTTCGGGCAGGACAAATTCTGCCGGGTACACTATTATGTATATAAAAATGAATTGGTGTGCCTTAAGACTCGCTAAAACTCAAAAACGTCTTGACCGAGTTCGAAATTTGTTTTTTGTTTCGTTCGTTATGATTGAAGGATGGCTTAGAAAAACGTTTTTGAAAAAGTAAGCCACGCCCATATATGGAATTTAAATTCACTTTACCAAAATTTATTACAGATTCCATATATGGGTGAGGTATAGTGGGAGTTGAAGTAGAATTGGGATTGAGAGAGGAAGTGAGAGTAGAGTTGGGGTGGGAGGGAGTAAGTAGCAGTCAAACTTGGAGTGGGAATGGGACTCGGAGTGAGAGTGGGAGTTGAAGTAAGAATGGAAGTGAGAATTGGAGTGGGACTGAGAGTGGGAGTGGAAGTGAAAGGTGGAGTGGGAGGGAATAAGGGATGGACAAGAATACAATAAGGACGGGACTGTCTTCGGTTGTGCCGAAGATTTCATACCTTTCATGAAGACCTGAGCAATAATCTTATATCATTCGTAATACCCGAATAATCGGCTGTATAAGATATGTAATATATAGAGAACAGATGTACATACATAAGCGAAATTTTCGATAAATGTCAAATAGATAATAAGTCTGTCATTCTGACACAAAGTTTCACGTTTCTAATTAACAACTGAGGTAGCTATGACTATGAATCTTTTATCTGATGATTTGTTAACATGGGATATATATTACATACACCGATTTCTAAGAGTTTTCTAAACAACAATATATGTCATATATATAAGCATTTTGTGAAATTTGAAGCTTCTAATTGATAAAATGGGGCAGAAATAACGAAGTTGTTTTTTTTTATATTTTATTAGCGTCTGGTAAAACTTGAAGCTTCTATTTGATTGAGGAAGATATGAAAAAAATCCTATTTTCTCAAAAATTTGTTGTATGGGGGATGTATGCGGTAACGGTCTCATCCGGTTCCGAAAAATGTCTAATCGGACACCAAAATATACCCGCTTACCAAATTTCATTAAGATGCCTTAAAAATTAAGGGAACAATTTGCGATCAAACAGATAGACGTACATGGCTCAACTCAAATTGGGATCCTAATCATTGCGATATACTTATTAGTGAGTCTTTCTTGTCTCCTTTAAGGTCTTACAACTTTCAGACTCGTGGCAACCTTAATAATCGTTTCATTTTTATGAAAAATATAAAAATGTAGAATAAAGTAGGCAAGAATTGTATTTTAAAATTTGTATTTTAAGCTTAGCATCCATGCCAAAGGAAAGGCAAAAATTTAACAATAACAATGTTTTTATGAATACTGGGCCCGTATCGTGTTATACGATTCGTGATCGAAATGAATTTTTTAAATTGCAATAATTCTGAAATAGTGAACTGGATTAAGAAAATATGTGAAATGGTGGCTACGAGTACACATTAGATCCATAACTTAATATCGTTTCTCGATCCGTCATCGTAACACACTATAAAGATTCAGGGCCCGTAGTGAAAAGTATTTTAAGGCAAAATCTTAAAACTGAAACAGAAAAAAAAAGCAAACGTTTTGGGAAATGGCAGACAACAAATAAAAAAATAACATAAACACAACAATAATAGTACTAGATATTTTGTAAATAAATTTTCTTAAATAGTAAATAACTAAATATATGATTTGTGGCCACAAGCGAGTGGATGAAGTAGAGTGTGGTGTTGTGAAGTTTGGAGTGGAGGATTGTGGAAGAAGAATAATTGCAAAAATGTTCGCTTGCCACATGTGTGCAAATATTTATACATATGCACATACATATGTATGTATGTACATATGTTTATATATCAGTAGGTAAGTATGCACTTTTTTACACTACACGTTCTATAAAAGAGTTATTTATTCTGTAAGAGAAAAAAGGAAAAATTCAAATAAAAAAAATCATATACAACAATAAAAACTATAAATTAAATATTCTATAAAAACAAATGATTTTTTTTTGTGTTAGAGCTTCGACATAACGTGCATTTGAAAATATTTTGTGTATATGTGTAAATTTTTTTAGCCATTGCATATAACACAAATTAATAATTTTACAACACAAATTTAAATACAAAATCAAGCAAATGCATTTAAATTAATTGTTTAATAATTTTTAGGTATGCGATATTTTAATTGAGTATATGCAGTGAAACACATTGAAACATTGCAAATATCTTTTAAGCGTATAAATTTATTAATGTACATATACAGCAGCGAACAGAAAAATAGCAGCGGAAATTTTTTTAATAAAATTTCGTCAACTACATGAGTTCTTTTCTTTTTTTGTATAATTAAAGCAGCGTGACATAAGGACAAACAATGCCTCGATTATACCTTGCAAATCCCTTCAAAGCATTTTCTCCCGAGAGTGCGATTCAATTGCGTTTGTTTAATTGTTACAAACACATTCAGCCAAAGCCATGCCTTATTGTTGTGCAACTTTTCTTAATCAGCTTCTTTGCATAGTCTATTCTTTGGACAGTACATACTTTGTTAGCTTGTGCCAAAGCTATGCTTTATTGTTGGCGGTTCATTTAAAGAACTGAATTACTTTATTGTATTTATAGAAATACAAAGAATTAATCAATGATGTCTATTAAGATGTACGAGCCGGACCCGTGCGCATCTTGCGCAACCAATATAAAAGTCTCTTATCAAATATCAACAGAAATCAGATGTTCTATCAATCCATCTTGCACTGCCATCTGGCGTATTGTAGCAACTGCCGGTAATGCAGTGCAGATATTCACAATAGTGCCATAGCACAAATATATTTCGTTGTGTGCTCACAATCGTTTATTTTAACAAATTATTTTAATAAAATATAGCTAAACAAAAGCACACGACCAAAATTGCCCAAAGCTCGCTAATAGCCCGAATCTCCATCTTTACAACCACAACTTTATTTATAGATTTGGATTCCAAATAAGTGCGAAAAAGGGACCCGTACTTAAAAACAGTAATTAGAAATAATATATATGATAATTAAGCTGGGAGTGATCTTTATGTAAGTCATGTGTGCTTTGTTGTTGTTTAACATATACAGTTTTTGTGAAAACATCAAATTTAACAGCCTATGTATGTATGTCGGGTATGCCATGGTATAAGAGAAAAGGTAATACCATTGTCATTATGAGGTTGTCATTTTTGAAAAAAAAACAGATCATCAGTTGCGCAGCGAGGGGGGAGGGCGGGCAAGGGGGCATTTTGCGCTACTCACAGGGGGCGCCAAATGGTTCGCAAAGCAGAGCTTCCTGGATATTTTGTATTTTTATTATAACTGATTTCTGGAAAAAAAATGTTCTATACTAAAAAATGCATGCATATATACGGAACGCTTGCGACAGTGTGGAATAATTGAAAGCAAAAACACAGCTTATTGAAGTTTTTTTTGTCAACATTTAGTATAGCGTTACTCGACCCAATGTATGTGTAAAAGGGTAATTGCAAAGTATATATTAGAGATTTCTTACAAATTGTTTATACTACAAGCATAACTGTTTAGTTTGGAGATTCGTATTTTAAATGATGGTGTAAAAGTTACAGAAGAGAATATTAGAAAATAAAACACTATTTCTGCCCTTAAATTCCAGCTTACGCTAACGCATATTATTTTGCGCACTTGATACGGTTTTATAGATTTTTGGCGATGAAGTTTTAGCGTAGCGAAAGCTTGAATTTGGGAGCTGCTCTCCTCTTTTTTTAAATTAAAAAAATGTATGTAATTTGAAAGCCTTGCAATCATATGTACTGTCACATTGATATACACAGAATTGGCACATGTTAGAGTCATTGAGTCATCCGTTTCACGAAACCTCCTAAATTAACTTCGAAGGCAAGTCCTTCTATAGGGAAGACTGATAGCTGGTAGACTTGAAGCTTGTCAGCTAATCGCCTTGTAGGATACTTGAATCCTCTCTTTATTCCTGTCAAGTGCTACCACTGAGGAGTTTTGGTATTTTTTGATCGGTTTTGTAGATATCGTGGATGCCCAGCGGCATTCACTTGATTCTTACCCCAGCTTATTTGGTGTAAAGAGTTCGTCGGATGATTTGGAAAAATGATATTTGCTTGATTAATATTTGACCGAATCTAACATTGACCAGTTGTTTGACGGCTAAGGATTTCAAGACGTAAAAGTTGAAGGCTGTGGTAAGTAAATAAAAAACTACCTTGATGCACTACTTTGAAACTAAACTGAAACATCCTATACCTTCGAGCATGTCAAGTGTTTTTAAAACTTTCGGGCGCTACTAGTGTACATAATTTCGCAGCGTCGCTTGTGGTTGAAGCCAGAGCAGTCTTCATTAGTAGTAAATTATTTTCAGCTTAAGCTTAGTGGAAACAAATTTTTCTTCACTGATTTGAGTGGAGCACAGTAAACTTCCAATAATTAATTTTCTTTTCTTTCACTCAGCTGAGTGATAATGAAAAAATTAAATGACAGCAATAAATTATTTTAGTCAAAGTGGGGAAAGGCAGCAAGCACTATCACTAAGCTGAAAAAAACTAGTGCGCACTCAGATTTTTCCTATATCGACTGCTGAGTGGAATATCACCCTATCTTGGACACCGTTTTCAGAACGACCTATCTTTTAAATAACGCCCTGTGAGTTCGTTTATCAGAATTTGTTTCAAAAACGCCCTATCTAAGCTCTAATTCAATACATTTTAACATTCGCTTGGGCGTTTATGAAAACAAAATCTGAGTTAGCGGCGTTCTTCAACCGAACTCTGAGAAGGGGCATTTTAGAATTCTGAAATAGGGCGTCGTTCAATCGTTTCCTGAGATAGGGGTTTTCGAAATGGCAGCCGAGATAGGGTGATATCCCAATCAGCAGCCGATGTAGTGTAATGCTATTGAAATAGTTAAGCAATCAAAGTTTAGTGCACTAAACCCAACTATGGTGGTAAGAGGACGAGAGGAAATATGTCGGTTAATATAAAATAATCGACTTGTTAAGGCCCAGATGTTTCAACCAGGGCGTGGATGCTAATCGGGTTCTGATGCTTTGGAGGATTCCAGTGTCTAATGGACACTGGCATGTTTATCAAAAAGATTCCCCAAATTTTAAGTGATCACAAAAATTTCATTAATTGTCCAAACCAATTAATAGCACGAAATGTTATATTCTGTTTAATTGGCAGGTAGTAAATATAGCGACCGACAACTTATAATGGCATTACCTTCTTTATTATACCATGGGATATGGATGTTATTGTCAAAAAAGATTATTAATTTCAAAAAATTCAAGAAATTTTCGAAGCATAATGTGGGATGAAAAGAAAGAAAAAAAGGGTAGGTATTAGCGATTGCATAAATTTCTTCTTAAGAGTCAAAATAAATGCAAGGCTCGATAGCCTCCGAATAGATTTTAGGCTGAGCTTCACTTCCAATTTGCGTCGTGCTCTTGTTAGTTTTCCCTGCAAATTGGCGGGACTGGACTTACATCTTTATACTGAATCAGAACGGCATCTGCAAGGCAGATGAATTTTCACTGAGAAGCTTTTCATGGCTGAAATATGCTCGGGGTGCTTGCCAAATCACATTCGAGGGCCGACCCCGATTAGAAAATTGTTTTCCAAATTTTGATGTTAGTATGCCTGGGAGTTGAACCCAGGACCTTCGGTGTGGTAGGCGGAGCATCGCCGCATCACGGCGGCCGCCAATGGCTTTTCTTACGGATGTATTTTAATACGGCATACAACTCATTGTAGTGTTCACAAGGGTCGTATTTAAGAAAATACTCCATAAGACAATAAGACACCTTGTGAATTGCCTAATAGTTTTTGTTACAAAGTTTATAAGAGCATTTTTTAAACTTATGAAAATGTAAAAAAGTGCAAATAAATGATAAAATCTACTAATTATTTCTGCTTCGATACATATAAACATGCAAACAAACACACGCATTCCATGTATTTTGTTTTTGTATTTCTCCAGTTGAGTGTCAAAAACGTAGTGCGCCAGAAGTAGAAGAGTCAAAGCAGCTAAAAAAAAGTACCAATTAGCTGATAAACTCCTGTATGGTTCCGCCATAACAAAACTGTTTAGCTTGTTGAAGCGTTTTTTTTCAAGTCCGCTTGCAAAAAAAATCAACTAATAATAAAATAATCATCCGAATATTGTAAGATCGACAACTATCTTCATGTACTAAAACATTTTTTAAAAATTCTTATTAGTTATATATATCTATTTACATACATATTGTGACGAATACTAGCAACACTAAGGTGTACTATCATCTCTAAGCCGATACTAAGCAGTGACTCGTATGCACATCAACAAATCAATCATTATGTCTACCCATATGTCCATACGAGCAGCGGAGACGAGACGCACAAACACATGCATATATCTTATCTGAGATGCTCTCAAAAGAAGGCAATAATTTGAGCAAGTATCACTCACATATACACGCGCATATGAGAAGCTATAAACGTAGTTATAGCTGGTAATTTTATAGCTGATAACTAACTAGTAAATTCTAGAATAGAAAGCCTAGAAATATGCAACGAGCGAAACCAGACAGTATAAAAGGCAGCAACGGTAGAGGCACAACAATCAGTTTGATTAAGCACGCTATCTGTCGAGCAATAGAAGTGTTATTTTGAAAGTAGTCTAATAAGACCATTTTGCATTATCGAATATTGGAGTTATTTATTCAACAGTTTAGTGATTCGAACGTTAGCAGAAGATTTGGACTTATCCAGTTGCAGTAAATTCGGTACAATATGTATGTATGTATGTCAATTCGAAAAATCATGCAGTGTAGAGCTGCTAATATAAAATAACTTCAGTAAACAAACTTGTCATGCCAAAAAACCTTAAATTCATTCGTACATACATATCTTCGAAATTTTTACAAGAACTTTAATCTCTTATTACACTCTCAGCAGAATGGCAAATGATCAAATTTACTAAAAAATGTTCTTCACGTATTTAATACAAACATAATAATTGCTTCTATGACGTATTAGTAATTTTGCACGAAATTTTTTAAGTTTATATGTTTGTGTGTTCAATTTTACTTAAGCTTTTTAAGAGTTAATGAGCTTTTCACAAACGATTGAACCACAGTCAAAACCGCTGTAATCACAATAGTCTAACCATTGGGATACTGTGTTGTATTTGCTTTCTTTGCTAATTTCAATTTTACCTCCTTTCACACTCATGCACAATTTGAGACATTCTCTTTTCACATTACCTTGTGTAACACGTGCTTTTTTAACTGTTAGGCCCGGTTTTTTCAGTAGTTGGTTAAGCTAAGCTTAAACTAAGTTTGCTTATACTAAGTCAAATTTAAACTCCAGTTAAACTACTCAGCAGTTTTTCAGTCACAGTTTAAGGCCGAATTTGGGGTATGTTTTTTGTGCGGCAACATTGGTGTTTTTATTATCTAGATAATTTGTAGATACGGCAACAGCTGGATTTTGTTTACCCAACAAACACGGAAAAAAATTCACCAGTGAAATATGTATCTAGTCCCGGAAGTGATATCCAACATCATTATTTAATTATCCCTAAACCAGATAATTCTCGTGTTGATATCCAACTTCATTCTCCACCTACTATCCAACCTATGAAAATTTTTGTAAAATTAAAAGTTTTCGAGCTATTTCCAACGTCATTCATATTTTCCAATTATTATCCTAATTTGGAGATTTTGAGAAATGTACAGTTCTCAAGTGAATATTCAACACATTTCTCCAGGTGATATCCTACATTGCTGAGGTGGAGTTGAATAAAATCTCCAAAGCACCAGCAAAACCAACAGCTGTTTATTGTGAGATGTAAACACCTGGTTGATAGCAGTAATGAAGCCAAATTAATCAAAAATAAATTATATAAGCGGCCGCCGTGGTGTGATGGTAGCGTGCTCCGCCTACCACACTGAAGATCCTGGGGTCGCCCCTCGGCAGTGTTTGGCAAGCACTCAGAGTATATTTCTGCCATGAAAAGCTCTCAGTGAAAACTCATCTGCCTCGCAGATGCTGTTCGGATTCGGCAATAACAAAAGTAGGTCCCATCCTGCCAATTTGTAGGAAAAATTAAAAGGAGCGCGACGCAAATTGGAAGAGAAACTCGGCCTAAAATCTCTTCCGAGGATATCACGCCTCACATTTATTTATTTTTTAAATTAATATATATATTTTATATCTTACATTTGAGTCCAGTTAGAGAATCACAAGTTGTTACTTAGATTTTTTCAACTTAAGTAATAGCATTTTTTGCTTTATAAAAAATTCCCTCTTTTGCTGAGTACGCTATGATTCTCGTGTTGATGACCCACTGTTTCGAAACAACTCTTGAGATTTTAAAAGTAACTATGCCTAGTTATCAACATGAGCTCTTAATGGTACTCAAATGCTTGTTGGGTATATTCGACGCCATTTCGAACGAACGCAAATCACCGATAGGTTAACTAGAGTTTAACCCTGTCAGATCGGCCGATTAAGCTCAGCTTAAACTTCAGTTAAAGTATACTGAACAACTGCAGAATGAGTTTAAGCGTAGTTTAACTGACAAACTGAGTTGAACTTGTACTGAAAAACCGGGTCTTATTGTACTATTCTTCTTCACTGCAGAAGATTATTTGTGTACAATATTTAAACTCGGGTTCAGTTTTAAATATGTATGCATATTTTTGTATGTTTAATGGTAAAAAGTAGCTAAGAAACAAAACTCGAACTTAAAGCATACTAAATAGAGTCTACAAAAAGTAAAATCTTTCAGTATCAACAAAAAAAGTTGTTAGTATTATGGCCAGCAGTAAATTTCTACAAATAAAAGCGTTAAAAAGCTTAGCAAAACAAAGCAGTTTTAGTGGATAATAGAAAGGCCAAAAAAAGTTAAGCTTACACCAAACCCGATATTCCTGACATCGAAGCATGACTGGAAAAATTTAATAATCGATTGACACATTAATACCAAAACATAGATTCTTATATTGATTTTTATATATGCAAACATATAATTAGAATATGGGAAAAAGTTTTATGAGACATACTCATACAGTTATGAACACCAAAATAGCAGCGATTTAATTAACTTCGTTAGATTCGTTTTGTTTTTTAGATTTCCCGACTGAATGGGCAATTGATGTATATTGGAACGACTTACCGTTATCCCTTGCCAAATTTGGTTTTAAGAAAATCCGGTTTCGGCGTTGCGCCATCATCAGTATTATTTTCGTTCCCTGAGAAAATTACACTGATGATGGCGAAACGCCGAAACCGGCTTGTCCCCAAACCAAATTCGAAAAGGGATGACGGAAACTCGTTCCCATATATGTACATTTATTTCGTTAGCTTAAGAAAAAACTTACATGAATTGTATAACAAGAAATATAAATATAAACCACAATTTTCGAAAAAAATTTGAAAATATGGCAAGTGTTTAAAATCATATTGAAAATTTTAAACTATCGCGTGCTTAGATTTTTCAGAAAGCTTTTAGATAAGCAGTTGTCTAGTCCAATCATTTCAAAAACGCTTTGGAAAATATTTGAAAACGCGATTTTTCAATCCAACCATTTAAAGATGTTCATGAAAATTTGCATTGCTTTTTACTCATTTTCCTCGTAGGATATATCAGATTTTCTTCCACAGATGTTGGTTTATGACTCAATCAGGCCAGAACGGCTGCAGAGATTTGATGAAATTTTGCCCACAACTAGCTATTGGTTAGGTTAGGTTGAACTGGCCGGTCGGTAAGGATTGCACATAGACAACATGAGTACGTACTGTTACCACAAGTTTACTAAACGACCGAATTGAAAAACCCCATCAGAAACCAGTACCTATGTTATATAATAACTCAATCCTCTTGTCAAATACTATAAGCTTTCTATGGCCTATGCTACTTCCTGCTCATAGATATGATAGTTGTGTCACGGCTTATAACTAAAGTCTTAACCTGGCGAGGCAGGGCACGGCCACAAAACGTACTCGATCGTTTCTTTTTCCAAACCACATTTCCTACATCTGCTATCACTAACGAAGCGCTAGATCCATCAAAGGACTAATTGTTGGAAGGCACTTTCCACTTATGAAAAACGCAACGTCATCTGCGTTCGCCGCGCCGTAAGTTTGACAAGTCCCTCCTCAAACCGTCTGAGCATTTGGTTAATGTCCAGCTTCTAACGCAGTTGTGATAATACCCAGTCCCGTAGCGTGCCGCTGTCTTCTGTATATTTTTTTGAAAAAGAGTACTTCGATAAACTTTGGCCTGCATAACTAATAGTCTGGAAGGATATTATGGAATATTTTTTTTAAAGAGAGCGGGGTCCCTCACTCCTGGGAACAGCTACATTGTATTCTATTTGTTTAAGCTCCAAGCATAACCTTAACCAATGATATTAAGTATATGGCAATTTGAGTAAAGTGGGTGTGTCTCAACTTCCTTGAAAAAGTAAGCAGTGGCACCTTTCTAGGATAAGTTCTAGACTACTATTTTAAGTTTGTTATCGGAAAAATTTGGAATATTTAGGGACAGTCTTTATATTATTTCGAGATCATTTCGAGACTATCTAGTGATCATATTCAAACTATTTCAGAGAATTTTAGGGATGATCCTACGACTAGTTAAGGGATGATATCGAATAAGAATATGATATCGGAATAATTTAGGAGCTTTCGCTTTATCATTTCGCGATTGTTTTCGGAACTATTCCCTAATCATGTCGAAAGCTATTTCGGGAACTTTTACGGATAATCCTGGGACTATTTTAAGAATATCTGAACGATTGGGATTGATAGGACCGTTTCAATATTGTCTCGAAATGGTTTTCGGGAACTTTTAGACATGGTCAAGGATTGTTTTTGGAATCATTTCGAGATTATTTTGATACTATTTGGTGACCATTTCTACATCATTTTACAGTTTATTTACTATATATTTTAGGATCGATTCATGATAATTAAGGTATTGTCTTTGAAATAATTCCACGCCATTTCCGGACTGTTTAGGAATCATTTCAGGACGATATCGGTATAGTTTTAGTACTACTTTACATCATCTTAAGCGCTTACGCTACCCTTTAACTTTTGGAAAGGTTTTTTTCCTCGAAATGCTACCTTTTTTTAAACCAAAATTTTCGTTATTATATCACCTTGTGCCTGACGTAGGATTTTCACGTTAGAAACTAAGATTAAAACATGATTTTTGCGGAATCCTTCGCAGTTTTCAGACTCAGAATTTTAACAAAATCCTACGTAAGACTATTAATAATAAAAAAACGTTGCTCATTGCATTCAGACGAGAATTGTGCCCCCTACACTGCGTACCAGTTGTACATGACCAACAAACTTCGTTCAAATGAGTAAACTCGACGTTACTTTTCAATTTAAAAATTTGAGACATTCGAGGGGTTCTGTAGCGCAATCCTCTCAAGGGGTTGCCAGTGCAATATATAGCTGCCCTAACCCAATTGTCAACCTCACCTACCCGCGGCGAATCCTGTTTCATTAACAGATGAGGCTCTGGCGACCACAAGCTCCACATGGAACTAGGGGGTGGGGAGGGATGGCCTGAACGTTTAATGTGGTCATGTAAATCGTTCCCGAGATGGTCGGGTTAGTACCTTAATGGGTGCTTTGTTACCGGAGCGTATTATTATTATTATTCCATACTCCATTAGGAGCTTAAGGATTCAACAAAAGTTTTCCAATTATCTCTATTTCGTGCTATTTGCCTTAACTCGTTAAACGATTTGCCAGTTTCCTGAAGAACCATTCTCCTCCAAGTCATCTTTGGTCCGCCCCTGCATCGTGCCCCTTGAGGATTCCAGGTTAAGGCAGCATGTGCAACGTCATCGTATGGCTTTCGTAATGTGTGGCCTATCCAGCCATATTTACGTTTCCGTATTTAACTATGTACACTGGACTGTTACCGGAGCGTACAGGATCTATATCCGGCAAAGGACCATCAACATCGATAACACTACCCAGGGCCTTCGGGAAGTGTCTTTATCGTTAATACAACAACAACCATTTTTAATACACTAATATATTCTTATGTTATGAATTTGCTCCACATTTTTCGGTTTTCATTTAAAAAAATTTCTAATATATGCATTGATATTTGGTCGTGAAGCTGGCCTTGCCCCTTAAAAACAATCCCAATCGAGATAATCACGGCGCTATTTCGAGTATAGAAGAAAATCTATAATATCTTGTGGAAAATTTGTGTCAAAATTAGATGCGAATTTCGAAGCTTAGACTTTGTGAGACTTAAATTGATTCGATACAAGAAGTACAAGTTTACATTTTGAAACTTCCAAGGAGTTTTGGAGTTTTCAAAAATTTATTCGTTTTTTCCACAACAGTTTTTGGAATTGGTTTACATAATTTTCGTTGCACAACAAACTAAAGAAAAAAGAAAATCTTTTATAAAATAGTTTAATAATTTTTGTTGCTATTTTTATGTTCAAAGTTGTATAGCAGCGAACAGAAAAATAGCAGCGGCGACTTTTATCAAATTTCGTCATTATAATTTTTAAAAACTAAAACTATCCAAATCAATCTCAAAAGAGTTTTCGAAAAAGTTCGAAAATTCGAGAACATTTTGCTTTGCATAGTTTCAGTTACAAAATTCATACGTTTTGTTCCTAAATATTAAAAAATAAAAAAGGATTGAATTCAAGATATTTAAAAATAAAAATTGGCACTGCTATTTTCTGTTTGCTGCTGTACATATCTCAGAAGTTTTTATATATAAAGGTTTTAAGGTAATCATATTACCTTTTCAATAACTACATGGACTGCTTCAATAATTTCGAAGTTAGGCTCCGAACATAGTTATGGACTTTCGAAGTACGAAGTTAAACCTCTCGTAACTTTATTTTGAACTAACGTGTTATAGAAACAAACAAAAAATGTGAGCGTGATTTACATTTTTTTGATCCCTATTGATATAATTTTTATTCCTTCCAGGTTTCTAAGGTCAAATGTTAAAAAAAATAGAGATGATTCTTTCGAAAAAGGAAAAAATTTATAGCATTGAAATAAGAAAAGAAGGCAGATCAGGCTCATGTTTTTGCTGTTTTAAATTTTCAATTAAATAATTTATTAGAATATGTTACTATGTATAGATATTTCGAAATTCGAATGGCCGTAACTGAAGGAGGAGGCTAACTTCGAACAGAGAAATCACTTTTTTTGCTAATGACTCGAACTCTTACAAAAAATGTTTACCCAGCCGGGTGTTGTAGAGTGAAATTAGTTACCGTACTTACTAGACTGGGCGATTTATTAACCGATATCGCGCCGTCGATTTTTCCATAGGATTTGGGCTCAGGAAAAAAAAGTTGCCCTACGCATACCCAACAAAAATTTTTTCGAGCCTGCGAAATTTCATTTTTTAACTTTTTTTCGACTTTGATTTTTAAGGTTTTTTCATGACCTACTAAAAAATTTTCATTTGGTTCAGGGTATACATATGAACATCTTTTAGTAGGTCATGAAAAAAACCTTAAAATCGAAGTCGAAAAAAAGTCAAAAAAATTAAATTTCGCAGGCTCGAAAATAATTTTTTTGGGTATGCGTAATGGAACTTTTTTTCTGAGCCCATATCCTATCGAAAAATCGATGGCGCGATATCGGTTAACTTTCGTCCATACAATCGACCCACCCTAGTACTTATTCCCAAAGAAGATTTGGACTTGTACGAATGACATTTTCTTATATATTTTTCTCAATTCAAATGTAGTTATTGCGTTTTGGTATAAAACTCCTCATATGTACATATGGCCCACACACACACATACAAATATACACTTGTCTGCAAAACCTGCACCCATAATATCCACCACCATTTATTTATAGGTATAGAAACATTTAAGTATGTATGTACATAAAGTTATATAAGGACGAAATACACGCACACAATGAGTAAAAAAAAGAAAGAAAACAGAATCGAGCAAATTGCAATCCATTGACTTACCTTAGATTTCTCTTTCGTTTTCGGTGATATGCGAAAGCGACTAAATACGCCCATATCAATGCCGCCTCCTAAGCCTGTTGTGCCGCTACTAGTACCCGGACGCTCTGACTGTGCAGAGTCAAGTGCGCTAGTTGAGCCTATACCCGCCGTGTTGCCACCACTATATCCTTTTTTTCTTTATGAAAGAAACTTGATAGTGATTGTATGAGGCTTTTGCGACGATCTGGATCTTTTTGCCTACGACTAGATTTACTTTTTAGTACTTTATTATCAGTGCTACCATTATGCGATTGTATGGATGCTGATGAGTGTAATAAATTGGGATCAGATGTGAAATCCGTACTGACACCTGTTGATTTAGCAGTTACGCTAAGATCAGCAGATAATTCAGTTTGCTTACAAGCCAGATAAACTAAATCGTTAACACTCTTTGATGCACTCAAACGGCGATCGCATGCATTAACTTTTGCATCTTTGGCGCATTTTATTGGAACTGGAGCGTGTGTAGATGTTGCCGAATTATTTTTCATTTCTATTTGATCCATATGTAAACGTTGACGCATTATTTGCATTTTATTTTCTGGACTAAGACCAAGATCAGTATTCGATTTAAGACGTGCACGTGCACGGGCTTCGGTGCGTAAATTTTCAGTTGACGTTGTAAACGTTGGGCTCCCGACCATATTTTGTGTACCACCAATTAAGGGATTTTGTGTGTGAATATGCCGCGCTGGTGCTTGTGGTGTTGCAAACTTATATAATTTTCATCTTTCACTTTTGACTGCGTGCTATTGGGTAATTCATATGAAACGAAGGCGTTTTAGTTAATTTATATCTCTCGAAGGCATCTAATTGTTCGTCGTCTATATGCTCACTAAATGGACGCTGCTGATAGGCGATTGAACGTATTGGCACATCACCACTTGTTAGTGCATAAGCTGATACATAAGTGGAGGATTTTTGCAAAGGAATATTTTCTCTTTGCTCTGTTGCCTTTGATTGTGGCATTACAGTTGGCGCTGGTATAATTGCAGCAGTCGATTCATGATAGTGCGCACGATTTGTACAATTCGTATCCGTTGTTGTGGTTGCCGCTGCAAGCTTTGGTGTAGGACTTAGACTAGAAGCGCCGCAACTTGCATAACCACTAGTGAGCATTGAGCGTTGCCGACTGCGATGTAAACGCTTTTCGGCATTCAATTGTTTCTTTGATTGTAATTTATCCATGACTAAGTCATGTATCAGGTCCTTCTGTTTGGTGCGCTCTTTAGTTATCTCTTCTAATTTGCTGGTCAATGTAGGAATTTCAGGTACCTTGTGGATTTGTGCTACTGCCGCTGCGGAAGGGCTGCTACTAGTATTAAATGTTGTTGCTGTTGCTGTAGGTGCTTTTGTCGTTGTGATTTCGGTTTCGGTGTGTTGTAAATGGATGGTGTTTGTTCTATCACAGTTTGTACATTATCGGTTGTCATGTCACCCTTGGAACTTTTGCGTTTTTGTTTGCGCAGATCTGAATCGCGTGGGGTGCTTATTTGTGTAATCTTTTGCTGTAACGCACGTACACACTCCTCGTATGATAGCTCATTTGATGGTTTACGTGGAGCAGCCTTTGGTGGTGTTGCTGCTGTTGTATTGGACACCTGTTTGCTGCGCGCTACTTTCTTGCGACAAACAGCGCGGCGATATTGACTTATTCGTTGAAGCAGCTGACGTGCCCGTTGTGTTAGAGTTTGATTGTGACGTTTTCGGATTCTTATCTGAACTGCTAGGTGTAGAAGCATTTGTTAACGGCGTGCCTTTTTCGACAGTGCCAAAGCTATTGGCTGCCTTGCCAGATGAAGTATCCAGCGGACTAGTGACAACAGTCAATGCTTCACTCTCTTCCGTAGTAGTTTTTGCAGTTGATTGCTGAGTTTGTGAATTTGGTGGTGTTGCGATAAAGAGACTATCATCCTCGAGCTCATTCAAAGTGCTCGAATCGGTAAGAGATTGTGTCATAAGCGAAGGCGTACAACCAGTATTTACTTGTATCTGCTCTACCAATGCCGCAACAACAACAATTTGTGCATCCTCATTGACAGGTGTTTTGAGCGCATCATGTTCGGTACTTTGTAAAATGTAAGCACCCTGTTCTATATAATCCACACCAAGTTTTTCACCACGTTTTGCTGGCACCGGTTTATAATCAATATCTGCAGCAGAGATAGATGATGTGGTTTTGTGTGCAGCAGCTTGTTTCTTTGTCGCTCCATCATAAATTCCATATAACCACGATTACGTAGCAGCGCTGTATTTGTTGGCAGCATAAGGTTCTGCATATGAGCCTTCGGAACCAGTATCCATAAATTCGATATCATCTATATCGATCGATTTTAATATATCTTCAAATTCGGCGACTGGCGCTGTCTTAGTTATTTCACATAACATTTCAATTGTTGTAGGCAACTTAGCTGCTGCCGACATGCGCTTCTTCTCCTTTTTATTGCGTTTAATAGTGCCTCGATTTGAATTTAACACAAATTCCATATCAACAAAATTCTCCGATATACAATCATCTGCCGTCCAATCTGATATTCTGTGTCGGTCATTGCTTGACCTGTACCAGTGAGTTCGGTTTTCTGATCCGAACCGCGCAATAACACATCAGCAGTAGGTGTGACATCGCTGTCTACGAAGGGTGATATTGGGGTGCGCAGATTTGCTGCGCTTGTTGGTGTTGTGGGCGTATTTGGCGATTTTTGTGTGCCACTGCAAATTTAATGTAATAGGTTTGATAGCTTTTGTTTGCTCCATACTTTGCTGCTCCACAATTATGGCAAATGTTTTAGGCTTTCTACTTTATTTTCATTTTTAGTATCAAATTTGCGATTGTATGCTGCTGCTTTCATGCTCGCTGGTTCATGCTCAGGTAGCGGCAGTCCTCTTTCTGGCAATGGTGGTAATTCTTTTTCATTTTCTACTGCTTTTAACTACTGCGGCTACTTCATTTTCTATTTCTGCGGCAATAACTGTGCTGCATTCAATTGGCTCAAGTGTTGCTGTAACTGGTTCTATATCAGCCCTCGTTTTCATCCGATTCCGTTGTTATAACCGTAGGTAGCGCTATCTGTGGCACAACCACACCCACTGGTAGCTCCATATACTTCAAATCTTCTGGATCACCTATATATTTCCATCTATAATCATTAAGCTATCAATTTGCATGAGTGTGCCGGTGGTGTCATGTATTTTCTACGCGCGGCACTTGATGACCACCAATAACGTTGCACCCAGTTTGCGTATCCGGACTCGTTGTTGACTCTAATATATAATGTTGTATATCTTCAATACTTGACGTGTTGAGCTGCAGCTAGATCCTGTTGTTGTTGTTGTTGTTGACATGGTCTCCTCCGGTTTGCGTGTACTCCACGGTATGTTCGGCACTTGTATTTGTAATGTTTCGATCTCAAATTGTTCCTCTAGCTTTTCTGGTGAATCCATTTTTTCTTCATCATAAGAGTGACTCAAGAGAAGTTGATGTTCTTCGGCGTATTGTTGTAATGTTGCAGCATTGCGCTCTGTTTTCACTTCTTGACCTATATGTCCCAGGATATCTGGTATACACTCTTTTATATCTTTAGAAACATCTGGTTTTATTTCTTCTATAATCGTTTTATCTCTTTTCACTGGTGATTCGCATGTCGTATCTACAGTCTTATTACTATCGGCAGTGAGCAATAATGCATCTTTATTTCCAATTGTGCCTAATTTCATTTCATCATTCTTACTTAAATCTTTATTTGTTTCAATTAATTTCGTTTGTAAATCTTCTTTGGTTAAATCAATGATTGAAGTCGATTTTTCTCTTTCTGGCGTTACTAAATCTATTGTTTCTATGATAGTTTGGTGTTTATTGTTGGAGTTGTAGGTGATTTTTTTGTCGCTGTTTCGACTAAAGTTGTATTAACACTATCTGAATATTCCATGCCTTTATTTAATTCATTTTTACTATTTACATAAACATTTTCTTTTCATTATCTGTTGAGGCAGTCGATGAGGCTTTTCTGTACGGTTATCTCAATTTTTAAATCATTTAAAATATTTGTTGTAGCTGAACGTAACAAATCATTATTTTTTGTATTTTCACCCAATTTTGTACGATCCAGAAATGTTTTCATGCTGGGTGAAATGCCCGTACCTGGATTCAGCAACTTCTGACATTCGGATATATTCGATTGGAAAGCTACGTATACGTGAATCTAATACAGAAGTAGAACCAGATTTCTGTATTTTATTGCCATTACCCTGTTCACCTAGTAAGTAACGTTTTTTAAGTTCTAAACTTTTTTTGAAGCGATTCCCTCAGTGCTAGCGGTTTTATTAAGAAGATAATCACCAGGACGTGGATTTTGTAAGGGTCCACGATTTTTTGTTAACAACGTTGGATCGACTTGTACAAGTGGCTTGAATTGTGGCTGTGGTGGATTTACTTGATACTTTTGTAGATAGCTGCCTTTCAAATTGTGCGCATTATTTGTGGATGTGACGTGATGTCGTTGACCGGCAGTCGATGCAATAACGGTAGATTTCACCTGAAATTATAACAACGTTAATATATTATTTAATTAAAAGGTTGATCAACTTTTTAATCAATTTTTTGTTGATTCAGAATATTGATTGATATAAATGCCTTATGCAACAAAATTGGTATGCAGCCGATTATTGTGTAAACTATTTTTTTGTGTACTAATTCAAATGTAGCAGTTTCAAGTGATGGAGCAACTGGTTGAAGGTATTGTGTAGTGTTACCGGAACGTGATGGAGCAACTGGTTGAAGTGATTGTGAAGCGTTACCGGAACGTAACGTATCTATATGCAGCAAAGGATCATGACATCGATATCCGTCCCCAAAACCTTCGGGGAGTGGCTTTATCGCATATACAACAACAACATGGTGCAACCGGCATCAGTTGGATTGTAAAATTGATCAATGGCATAGCTACATACTAATTTAAAATTCTTGGCAAAAATTTATTAAAGAAAACCATTTATTGAAAAAAAAGTTTAACATTAAAAGGCAGGCTAATAACTTTGCTCCACATCGAATAATTTTGGAAAATTGTGTAGCACACGACATCCATACCATTGTTGGACGACCCGTTTACATCAGTCAATTTTCAGAATAGAAAAAAAAATTATCGAAAAATTTAACAAGGCAAATGCCTTCTAAGCCGATGTTTTTCGTGAAACATGTTCTTATATGTTACATTATAAAGTAACTGGGATATTTCCCAAAGGACTTAAGAGGCCAGTGTGCCACTAAGAACAACTAAAAACAAAGAAAAAGTTGAAAATTTTCGCACTAAAATTCTGGATTACTATTGACATCCTTTTATTATAGACGGCGAGAGACAAAGAAACCCTCAGCGGGTTAGGGGGCTTAGAATATACCTGCGGCAGGTGCCTGGACTACCGAGTTACAGGGCCGGATTAACAAGTAGCAGAATAGGCAGTTGCCCCCTAAAACCGAAATCTCACGACTTCTAAAATTTTCTTACAAACATAAAATTCTAGAGAGTGAAAGAAAAATATAATCAGAACTGAAAATAAATTTTACTCAAATAAATAAAACTCAATTGACCGCATTCAAAAGGCGGCGACCGACGAACTAGACAAAGTTCCTAAAAAGGACATTTCCGACTCATTTGATAAATTGTATGACCGTGCAAAGAAGTGTGTCTAAGTGAAAGGAGAGTATATTGAATAATAAAAAAGAATTATCTCAAAATGCACACTGGTTGTTTCTATTTGAAAAATTTCCGCTATTTTTGGAACAGAGGGTGTAGAAGCCTTCAAGCGAAAATTTCAGCTAGAATGATGAATGAGTGAATGATTAACGATGGATGACAAATAAATGAATGTATTATAACGAATTTGGGGATTTCCTGATATTTTGCACCTTCTGCTAACGTTCGTATCGCTGACCTGTCAAATAAATAACTTACTGATTCCTCAGCTTGCGCTGCTTTTATAATCTCGGTTTTCTCTTTCACCCATCTCTCCTAAGGTCTAGTAATTTCGGTAACAACTGTAAGACATGCTTGGTCACCAGCTATATACATATGTATATACATATATGCTGATGACTACATGTGTGCGCGTGAGATATCTCTTCACTTCTCTTCGCTGCTGGTACATAAGATTGTATTTTTTAATCGAAAAAAGAAGGGAAAGGACGTGAAAAAAGAGCCCCAAAATTTATGGTTGCCTAGGGTCCCGTTGAGGGTTAATCCGTCCCTGCCGAGTTATGTCTCTAAGAAAGGTCTTCAGGTGGCTTCCAAAGTGGCATGTTAAATCTCATGCAGCAAAAACCTAATCTCCCAGGTGGAATAAAAGCCTCAGTTACTTAAGACCACATTTTAGAAGGGGTTTCAACGATTGCTATTTAAGAAGCGATTTTAGGAGTGTAGGACTACCCTTAGGAAATACAAGTTTCCATACTTAAGCAAGTTGATAGCGGCTGCAAACGGCTATGAAGCTTGGCAAGATTATGGCCAGTACTCATTGAAGCAATTTCTTTGTGCGCTGAAAGAACACGAGAATTATAAGCCGGCGAGGTCCTGGGCGTGTTATATAGGCTCGTTAGAGTGAAACGGTACATCCAGAATAGATAGCTGGCGCTTTAATGTACAAAATGTTATTAATCATCAGCGACAGATGGTAATCTCCCAGTTATACGAAAGTAGACATAGAAATTTGTTTTTAGGAGGAATGGAACCTTAACTTTTAAATTTTTAATTTTTTTTGATTTAATATAACTTACTTGCACTTTAGTTGGCTTCTTAAGGTGTGTATCGTCGATAAAAATCTTCGGAGCCTCACGCGCTATTTCATCATGATCGAATTCCGAATCTGTGGATATTTCCGTGGCAGAATTAAGTTCAACTTCCTTGGCAGATGATGACTCTGAATCGCTTTGAACCTGAAAAACATGTTATGTATAAGTTTACTTATGTTTTCATTCGTTTATAGGTTTAAGTATATATGCATATAACGCATTCAACAAAATGATAAAAAAATACAACAAAAATATATACATGTAACGATTGTGGATATTGCGTTCCAAAAAATCGACCAAGCACTATGCGGTAAGTAATGGGAGACTGTAGTTTTTAACGTAGTTTTGTAAGTTTTTATAAGCTTATGGATTCGGCATGCAAAACGTTTTTAGTGTGGGGTTTTCCGTTTTCTTTTTTACTACACAAAGATTTGCAATGAGGTACGATCCAAAAAGGCACATCACAAATGAGCACACAAGCATTGCATTGGACAGATTTTTATTTATTTTATATTTAAGGTGTTATAAATTGTTTATTAGAAATTGTTAGCTTTTAGCTTAAAAAAGAGCAAATCTTTAGCAAATGACGCAGAACAAATAACGTTGACACGTGTGTAATGATGAGTTCTTTTGTTTCTACGTATAATTCCTCATTCTCAAATTGGGACAGCAAATTGTCACAAATTTTTGAAAATAGTTGGGATAGTTGCATTTTCTTGTTATCTAGACTGTTATCCTTCTTTGTTGTTGTTTCAAGAACAAATGAGAGATAACACGCGCTGGCAAACATAACTCGCTCAGCGGTATGTATTGCTTTTATGTTAAAGTGGCAACTCACACCAGTTGATTTGGTTTTGTGAAAGAATAGAAAAAAGTATTTAAAGTAAAGTAACGAATTTTGGGGATTTTCTGATAATTATGCACCTTCTACTAACGTGCGAAT
>JARSSU010038842.1:5000-44315 GCA_029619165.1 Eurosta solidaginis
AAACATCCTGAACTTCTTGCATCCTCACACACAAAGTACCTACATGTTTTTATACTCAGTTGAGCACGAGCTCATCAGACAGTATATTAACGTTGATTGATACACGGTTGGTTTGTACAGGTACATACGAACGAGATAGATTAGATTCCATATATCAAAATCATCAGTATCGAGAATTGATTGAGCCATGCCATCCTCCGTCCGTCCGTCTGTCCGTTAACACGATAACTTGAGTAATTTTGAGGTATCTTGATGAATTTGTACTAGGTTCCTGAGCACTCATCTCAGATCGCTATTTAAATGAACGAATATCGGACTATAACCACGCCCACTTTTTCGATATCGAAATTTCGAAAAACCGAAAAAGTGCGATAATTCATTACAAAGATGAATAAGCGATGAAACTTGGTAGTGAGTTGAACTTATGACGCAGAATAGAAATTAGTAAATTTTGGACAATGGGCGTGGCACCGCCCACTTTTAAAAGAGGTAATTTAAGTTTACAAGCTGTACTTTGGCAGTCGTTGAAGATATCATGATGAAATTTGGCAGGAATGTTACTGCTATTACTATATGTACTGCTTAATAAAATTAGCAAAATCGGAGAACGACCACGCCCACTTTAAAAAAAACTTTTATTTTTTAAGTCAATTTTAACAAAAAATTTAATATCTTACAGTATAATAGTTAAATATGTCACATTCACTCCAGTAATGATATGTGCAACAAATGCAAAATAAAAGAAAATTTAAAAATGGGCGTGGCTCGCCTTTTTGATTAATTGTCTAGGATACTAATCATAAGTCGAACAATTTACCAATCCTTGTGAAATTTGATAGGGGCTTAGACTTCTGGACGATAACTTATTCTGTGAAAAAGGGCGAAATCGTTGAAGCCACGCCTCAGTTTTTATACACAGTCGACCGTCTGTCCTTCCGCTGGCCGTTACACGATAACTTGAGCAAAATCGAGATATCTTTACTAAACTCAGTTCACGTACTCTATCTGAACTCACTTTGTATTGTATAAAAAATGGCCGAAATTACGAAAACGAAGTGCCATAATTCTATACCAAATACGAAAAAGGGATGAAACATGGTATTTGGATTAGTTTATTGACGCAAATATAACTTTAGAAAACTTGTAAAATGGGTGTGACACCTACCATATAAGTAAATGAAATGAAAAGTTCTGCAGGGTGAAATAAAAAACCTGAAATCTTGGCAGGAATACTGTTCGTGGTACTATATATAAATAAATTAGCGGTATCCAACAGATGATGTTCTGGGTCACCCTGGTCACATTTCGGTCGATATCTGGAAACGCCTTCACATATACAACTACCACCACTCCCTTTTAAAAGCCTCATTAATACCTTTAATTTTGATACCCGATATCCGTACAAACACATTCCAGAGTCACCCCTGGTCCACCTTTATGCGATATCTCGAAAGCGCGTCCACCTATAGACTAAGCCCACGCCCTTTTAAGTACTCATTACACTTTCGTTTGTATACCCATATTGTAGCAAACGCATTCTAAGTCACCCTGGTCCACCTTTATGGCGATATCTCGAAAAGGCGCACCACCTATAGCAACTAAAGCCACTCCCTTTTAAATACCTCATTAATAACCTT
Source organism: Eurosta solidaginis (assembly GCA_029619165.1). Classification (NCBI taxonomy): domain Eukaryota; kingdom Metazoa; phylum Arthropoda; class Insecta; order Diptera; family Tephritidae; genus Eurosta; species Eurosta solidaginis. The sequence continues at coordinate 6,638 of JARSSU010038842.1, forward strand.
AATTTATACCCATATCTCAACACCACACCCCCCACCACAACCAAAACCCACCAAAAACAACCCCACGCCCTTTTAAGATACTCATAACACCTTTCATTTGATACCCATATCGTCAAACGCATTCTATAAGTCACTCCACCTGGTGCCCCTTTATGCGCATAGTCGAAATTGGCGGCACACGTCAGTGACTACGATGCACCACTTCCCTCTTAAAATACTTCTTATACCTCTATCTATCCCTGAATCTTACCAAACATTCATGCTAGGGTCACCCTCGGTCCACCTTGCACTCGATCTCGTTAGGCGTCCACCTGTTGTACTGAAACCCACCTCTTTGCAAATACATCAGTTAACACCTTTCGTTGTGACACCCGATTTTTTACAAACGCATTCTAGAGTCAACCCTCGTCCACCTTTATGGCGATATCTCGAAACTGTTACTTGTTTATTTTATATTTATCTTAAAAATCGTTTAGGTATGTAGATATGTTCACTATATATTTCTTATTTATAGATCCGATTATTCGGAGATTACGAACGGGATAAGATTATTGTTCAGCCCCATTCATGAAAGGTATGAAGTCTTCGGCACAGCCGAAGACAGTCCCGTTCTTACTTGTTTTAAATTATGGATATCAAATTGAAGCTGTTGATATGTGCTTTAGTACAGATTAGATTTTACACCGCTGGGTGGCTAGGGTCTCGAGATATACGCCAAAAATGGACCCGCATACCCCTGGAATGTGTGTGTATTATGGATATCAAATGAAAGCTGTTGCTAAGAGCTTTAAAGTAATTTTAATTGTGATATTCAATTTAGTTGCATCAACCTGGCCAAACTGATAAATATGCATGCGAAGCCAAAACACAGACATGAATTAATAAAACCCACATACCTATTTACATACGTCCTATTCGATGTGCCTGAAATTTGGTATATAAATTTGCCCATATTAGTATTTACGATGCTCTTTTCCGGGAAGTAGACCAGAAACGGACTGGGACTGTGATTAAGACTAGAACTGTGACTGAAACTGAGACTGAGACTGAGACTAGGAGTGGGACTGGGACTGAGACTCGGAATGGGACTAGAACAAAATACATACAACCCTCTGCGACTGGAAATAAGATATGAAGAAAAATGAGAAAAACTTGAGAGAAAAGAAAAGAGAGAAGGAGACTGAGAGAGAGATGGAATGAGACGAAGATGGAGATAGATGAAGCGAAAAATACGGAGGGAAGAGTGAATACAAAGATTAGGAAAGTGTAGAGGGGCGAGGGCAGAACAACGTCTGCCGGGTCTGCTAGTATTTATATATAACATACTTTAATTTTTGGCTTGTAAGTTTATGTACGTTTTTTTCTTGTAATTGAATCTAATCAGTCGACCACTTTGTTTTTGAGTCGACTATAATTTAAATAAATAAATAAAATAAATAAAAATATGAAAGTTCCCACTTCAATGAAAATTTGTATTAATATGAAGATTCCCCTTTCTATGAAAGTCTGTGCTTACATAAATGTTTACAAATCTATGAAAGTTCGCTTTCTGTTAAATTCTGAACTTATATGAAAACTCCCTCTCTAAAGAAAATCTGTGCTTACATGAAAGTTCCTACTAATAGGAGAGTTTGTGCTTTTAAGGAAATTTCCACTTTCTATGATAGCCTATATTTCAATTAAATCTCCTACTTCCATGAAATGTTTTACTCACATGAAAGTTCCCCCATCTCATACTGCGCTCAGATGAAAGTTCTCACCTGTGAGAATGTTTGCTCTTATACGATAGTTCCCACTTCTGGGAAAGTTTGTACTGGATAAAAATACTCACTTGAATGAAAGTTATTACTAATATGAAAGCTTCCCATCACTATGAGAGTGTGTGTACTTATATAAAAGCTCCCTCTTGTAGTAAAATGTGTACTTATGCATTTGAAATTTCCCACTTCTATTAAAGTGTGAACTTATCTGATTGTAAGTGTTTATATAAAAACTCCTACTTCAATGAAAATTTTGCCTTCCATGAAAGTTGCACTTAGAGTTCAATTACAATAAAGTTTTTACTTTTTCAAGCGAGTACCTACTTATTTGAAAGTTAGTATATATGAAGCTTTTACTTTAATGAATAATTGCATTGATATGAAAGATCCCCACTTCTATGAAAGTTCCTTCTTTTACTAAACTTTGTACTAATATGAAAGTTATCCGTTTCGCTGCTTGTAATCCTCCGGTATGGAAAGTACATTGTTGTAATGAGGAGGCTTATCACGACCTTATGAGTTACTTGATGATACAGTGGGATAGGCTGCAGCTTCCTCAAACAGCATTGTTTTGTGCTACACGTGAGCCCTGATCAAAAACTGTCCTGCCTCAGAGGCTTAAAGAACGCCCGCTCGTTCTTGTCTTGGCATAACGACATGTACGCTTCTGCTCCGCTTATTTGGCGTGGTATACACCGACGCGATTTTTTCAGATCAGACCGTTCGAGCCCGAGTTCGAAAACAAGAGGAGCAGACTGAATAGAGACTCCGTAGAGTGGTTACGACAGAGTTCGCAGGGGTTGAATATGGATAACATTTTTGATAAATGTTTGGTGAAGGACGTCGCTTCCCCTGTACCAGGTGTAAATGTTGAGGCCGAAAAGATTATGTGGTGGCACAACGATGAATCTCACTTCCAAACTAAACTAAAAAGAGAATATTGATTAAGAGCTCAAGAAAATCCTATCCAGAATATTATACCTACAATAAGGCATACGAAAAGGATTAAAAACTGTCGCCCGATATCTTCTCAGTATGAACAAGATAGTAATTTCACCGACATATACTTACGTTGGGCGCTAGACGTTGGAAATTTGTGAAGGATACCATAGCTAGTAATATCACGTGCACTGACAGCGCACATGCTGAAGGGTTACACGTTATCTTACACTTAGTGCCTCTGCTTTGTTTGTTTGAGGCTTGACTGCAGAGGTGGCTCCAAAAGCAAGATTGCGAAATTTGGATAGGGACACGAAACGATATCGGACTTTGTTATGGCAGTTTGTTGATTACAAGGTAAAGAACGTAAGGTATACTTAGAGAAAGGAATGAAAGCAGGTCTAAGGCAGATGTTGGGCTTTATATGTGTATAAACAGACGGCTAAGGAATGAAAAAGGAAACTGATGCTGGCCTTCAAAAGAAGCATTTGCTGGCCAATCTGTTGTGCCGACTTGTTGACAATATCTTTCAGACGGAGGTCTGTATCATAGAGAGATCATCTAAAGGATTCCAGGCTATTACCATCTCAGAGATCAATGTAGCTGTCTTCATTGATGGCCAGCCTACCTTAAAGCTACTCAAATCCACTTAAAAATTTCGCATGTCATACGAAGGTGTCAAGCCTTGCTGGCGGTGGGAACAGTACATCTGAATGTCTCCCTTAACGAGGGACAACGAAATTAGAGATAAACCAGATAATTGGCAGGCCTCAAAGTTCTTATGGTCATCATTGTTTGTAGAGAAAGGAACAATTCTTCGTCTCCAACTAAAAAAATTTTCCGTGTGAATTGTTGCGTTACGGCCACGGTTTCTGTGAACGTTACAGTAAACATAACGGGTACAGTTTATGGGACGGTTATGGTTACTGATACGGTTACGGTTACTGCTACGGTTAAGGTTACTGCTATGGTTATGGTTACTGTACGGCTACGGTTACTGCTATGGTTATTGTTACCGTTATATTACAAATTCTTCGTATGTTGGGGCACTTAACCATTTGAAAATAACAAGTGTTGATTGCGATAAAGTCACCCGGCCGAATTCTCATTTTTGTCGCCAACCTCTCACAAACTTGCAAAAACATTGGTTAATTTCTTCATACTTTTACGGACATATACACATTTATAAAGACCACGGATCCTACATAGTGGAACAAATAGCCCTACTGGCTAGCTTTTGTCTTGCTGTCGACAGGACTTGTATGCGGAAAGAACCTCTGAGCATATGATGTGAAAAGCTGCTGTCGTGTCGCATGGACGCATGTTACATTACTAATAGCAGCAAATGGATCCGTAATTTTTCGCTCAATTGACTCACTGACTGCCTTTTAGGGAAAAGGCTGGTGCGTGCTTACTTCTTACTAGCATTTTTTATTTTATTTTTTTTTCACTTAACTTTGTTACGCTTGTGTTACCGGACTTGTAAACTTTTAACTTTAACTTTTTGTTGATGTTTTTGTCCCTTTTTTGTTCGTGATTCACGCTTGAATGTGCATTTAAGTGGCGCATAGCGTCAATGCATCAATCAATTCGTGCCGACGCTTAAGTGCATTTTCACAGCACACGCAAATCAGAAAAAGTGGTCCACGGAATTAAGCTTACTCACATAGGCGGCTATAGTGGTGTTGAATAAATAGCAGCTCTTTGAATAACTGACTTTCAATTTAGTTTTACAAAACTAGCAGCAATTGGAATATTGAACTGGACGCCATTTGAATCAAAAGTCACATCCTTTTTCTTTGTTCTCTTGCTTCTCCCTCCTGTTCCGCTCACTCGTATAATTGGTTCCTCTTCCCCTTTTTGTTGATATTCCTTTTATAAAAGATAATCGTATACCTATTCCTATTCATATTCCTATGCCCATTCCTTTTCCTATTCGTATTCCTATTCCTATACCTATTCCTATTCCTATTCCTATTCCTATTCCTATTCCTATTCCTATTTTTATTCCTGTTCCTATTCCTATTCTCTCTATCCTATTCCTGTTCCTATTCCTATTCCTATTCCTATTCCTATTCCTATTCCTAGTCCTACTCCTATTCATATTTTCTTATTCCTGTTTCTATTAGGCAAGCATAACTCTTCTTGTTCCCTACTTTCAACCCTATTTTCCTTAGAATTTTTCTGTTTTCTTCTCCTTTTTTATTTCCATACTCAGTTGAGCAGAGCTTACAGAGTATATTAACTTTGATTGGATAACGGTTGGTTGTACAGGTATAAAGGAATCGAGATAGATATAGACTTCCATATATCAAAATCATCAGTATCGAAAAAAATTTGATTGAGCCATATCCGTCCGTCCGCCCGTTAACACGATAACTTGAGTAACTTTTGAGGTATCTTGATGAAATTTGGTATGTACGTTCTTGGGCACTCATCTCAGATCGCTATTTAAATGGACGATATCGTACTATAACCACGACCACTTTTTCGATATCGAAAATTTCGAAAATTCGAAAAAGTGCGATAATTCATTACCAAAGACGGATAAAGCGATGAAATTTGGTAGGTGAGTTGAACTTATGGCGCAGAATAGAAAACTAGTAAAATTTGGACAATGGGCGTGGCACCGCCCACTTTTAAAAGAAGGTACGTTACTCCTGTTACTATATGTATGCTAATAAAAATTAGCGAAATCTGAGAACGACCGCGCCCACTTTTAAAAAAAAATTTTTTTTAAATCAAATTTTAAAAGAAAAGTTTTTATCTTTACAGTATATAAGTAAATTATGTCAACATTCAACTCCTATGACATGGTGCAACAAAAATTACAAAAATAAAGAAAGTTTCAAAATGGGCGTGGCTCCGCCCTTTTCATTTAATTTATCTAGGATATTTTTAATGCCATACGTCGAACAAAATTAACCAATCCTGTGAAATTTGGTGGAGCCTTAGCTTCTAGGACGATGACTGTTTTCTGTGAAAAAGGACGAATCGGCTGAAGCCACGCCCAGTTTTTAAACACAGTCGACCGTCTGTCCTTCCGCTCGGCCGTTAATACGATAACTTGGGCCAAAAATCGATATATTTTTACTAACTCAGTTCACGTACTTATCTGAACGCACTTTGTATTGGTGTAAAAAAATGGCCGAAATCCGACTATGACCACGCCCACTTTTTCGATATCGAAATTACGAAAAAGGAAAAAAATGCCATAATCATATACAAAATACGAAAAAGGGATGAAACATGGTAATTGGATTAGTTTATTGACGCAAAATATAACTTTAGAAAAAAATTTGTAAAATGTGTGTGAGACCTACCATATTAAGTAGAAGAAAATGAAAAGTTCTGCAGGGCGAAATCAAAAGCCTTGGGATCTTGGCAGGAATACTCCTAATACCTTTCATTTGATACCCTATATTGTACAAACAAATTCTAGAGTCACCCTGGTCCAGCTTTATGGCGACATCTTGAAAAGGCGTCCACCTATAGAACTAAGGCCCACTCCCTTTTAAAATACTCATTAACACCTTTCATTTGATACCCATATCGTACAAACAAATTCTAGAGTCACCCCTGTTCCACCTTTATGGCGATATCCCGAAAAGGCGTCCACCCATAGAACTAAGGCCCACTCCCTCTTAAATACTCATTAACAACTTTTATTTGATACCCATATCGTACAAACAAATTCTAATTTAGCCCTGGTCCACCTCTATGGCCGTATCCCTAAATGGCTTCCACCTATAGAACTATGTCCCACTCCCTCTTAAAATACTCTTTAATACCTTCCATTGATACACATATCATACAAACACATTCCAGGGTTACCCTAAGTTCATTTTCCTACATGTACTTTTCCCTTATTTTGTCTCCGTAGCTCTCAACTGAGTATGTACTGTTCGGTTACACCCGAACTTAGCCTTCCTTAGTTGTTTTAATATGTTTTCGCTTTTTCTCGTTTTTTTGGTTTATTCCACTCCTTGGATTGTTTTGCTGCTTTCGGTGTCTAATTTCTCCTATTTTATTGCACATCACTGTATTTTCCATATATGTACATTTCAATTCAACTTACACAACTCTACTACTGCACAAAATTACAACTTGAAAGCGGCATCCGTTCACACTAACAAATGCTATCAGTTTAGACACAAACATTTGTGTATGAATCTATGTGTGTATGTGTTTGTGCAAATGTATATTGTGTGATTACATATTGACCTGTCATGTAACTACTTATAGCCTGTGCATTATCACTCTTTCAATGCGTCCTTGCTGCGTGATGTCGGTAAAGAAATAGTCGAAGATAGTTTGGCCCAATGCTTCCCTTCCTTACGCCTCTACTTAATATGCACATGCTTCCTGCGAGCTTTTTACATTTTATTTTCTACCGTAATTCTTCATTTTCTTTTACATTTCTTGTCTCTCAATATGTATTGACCAATGTCAACGATTGTCCTTCGTTTTACATGCGTTTGTGCAGCTTGTTTGCTACGGCAGCTGTGTTCCCATCGACTTTTGACTTCATTTTTCTACTTCGACATGCAAGTAAAAGTTGGAAACAATTTTTTTCAAAATAAAATAAAATACAAAAATATTGTACTTTTAGTTACATGACAGCGTTCGTGGTGTTTTGTTGCATGCTGTCTTGACTTCGGCTGCCACTTCCATTTTCACTCAATCTTCTGTAATATTGAAACATTTTTCAATTTCCTCTGTTATTTCGCGTTAAATATATTACTTGTGAAGTTTTTAGGTTATGTGTGGTATCTTATATAATGGCTAAATATTTATTTATAGGGTGCTTCAACAAGAAGTGTGTCAAGCAAGAATAAGGCATGAACAATTTATTCAATATGTGGTACGGAGCGCTTGATGATTGTTTTGAAAGAACATCTAAGTTCATAGGCTACGGCGTCGTGGTCAATATGAGCAGAAAATATGTATAATACCATTTGATCATCCGTGATATATGGATACATGTTCTATCATGATGTCAATAAGAAAGATCTGCTACAAATTTGGACGTCCAGTGGGTTAAACAGGCCAGTCCACAAGGCCCTCTCATTAACTGCATGAGAAATAACGCTATGGAGATCTAGTAGTCCTCCGGAGAGTTTTTATAACTATGAGCAAAAGTAGAGTGGATCTGAAGTTTTTACATTTTTCAATAAGTTACAAAGTATGAGAGCTACTTTCCTAGCAAAGCTTGTAAGCAAATCAACTGATATTGAACCCACAATTGATTGAAGTTGAGATCATATTCAAATTTCAATAATACTTTCCTACAATTTCGAGTTTGTCAACGAACTTAAATGCTTCACAATATGTATGTATATATGCCACATCGCATCTCCGCAAATGAAGTGCCGCTTATGAGGATTCAACCGTAAACTAGAGCTGTTATTTACCCTATTACCAAAGCTCCTATTACACGTAAAACACAACTACTCAGAGACACCTGCCATGAATGGCTCTTTAGTGCATAAGGACTCTATTAGTTAAATGCAATCGTGTGCTTGTGTATTGTGAGGGTGGACAGTTGCAATAGAAACTGATGCGCACATGAATGGCTATTATACGAGAACTCGTAAGCGTTATGTGACAGCTTTGAATAATTATATATATGCAAAAAAATGTAAAATATACATACACAGTAACTCATAGTCAAAATGAAATCGACTAATAAAGTTTACCCAGACTATTCTTGTGGACTTTGAGATACAAAACATAGAGAACCTCTCGAGGAGGTAATAGAAGAAAGGAGGGTTTAGACAATGATAGGCCTATTAAATGTTGTTCCCGTAGAAATACATGACCTTACTTAACTGGCACAGTATTTGTAGCGTAGCGTTATAATAATGTTGCCTTCACTGTAACATTTAACAAAGTACGCCTAAAAGTATACTATTATAAAGCCGTATGTAGAATTTCATTGAATTACTATATTTAAATTATTTAATTCGCAGTAGCGTCATAATATTCCTGATATAAAAGGTGCTGAGCTATTACTACTGCAGTGGCAGAGATGACATGACGGAGCGGATCACTATTGACTTAACAAGGATGAATGTATGACGTTATTTATCACAGTTTTGTGTAGATAATTTGAGACTCCACCCTGAGGGCTAGGGGCAAAGAATATACCGGCGGTAGATATACCGATCCTAAGAGGCGATCATAATACCAAGTAGCAAATTGTCGTCACCGTATTAGTGACGCCCAATTCCTAATAAAATTATAACAAATTGACGACACCAATAGGCTAACTAATCCTGGAGTGATGTTTAACTCAAAAGGGAGCAGAGTTGATGCGGTGTACCGCCCTGCGTGTGCACTATCACGGTCGTTAAAACTGTACCGCGGGGAGTAGTACAGCCTAGTTGTAATCTGATGCAATGTATGGAATTATGATTGTATTCAGGTTCTGACTCCTACCTGAGCATTCGGATGAATCGCGGGTTGTGCTTTCATGTCGTATTTTGGATTTCTTTGGTTTGTCCTTAATATGACGGATTCACTTTTGTGCAAGTTGACAATTAAGCATACTTAATGAAGCTATGCATCCTCTTCTTTGGAGTTGGCAATAAAGTATTATCTTCATGTACTGACGTTAATCATATATCGTAATTTCCGTTATGACTGCAAAACCTCTGTTTCGGGGGTGCTGGTATAAGCCGGTCATGCTTCTCCAACCGCAACCCGTAAATTGGCAAATACAGAGCTGTCACACGCCTTCCCAGCACCTTAAAAAACCATACAAATAGGAAAGGGTGACATGCAGTGAGAGTGCCGGTACTGACGAGGCTGAGTAATGTTTGTATTACCCATCCTGTTGCATATTGGAACGATTTTCCGTTATCCCTTGTCAAATTTGGTTTTGAGGCAAACCGGTTTCGGTGTTGCTCCATCCTCAGTGTCGATTTTCTTCTTGTAGGGTGCAGTCGTAGGGTTAATTTTGTTCCGTGGCATTATGGCTTGCTGATCGAAACTCGAAAGGAACAGAGCCGGGAGGATTATGACAAGAGTGCAGCGATCAGACGCAACGTTAAGCCCAGAGATATTCCTCTCCAAACTCACAAGGGCTCTAGAGGTTATGCTCAACTTTCTTGCCGTAGACCTCTGTGGTAAGCGTCAGGCGAGTTGTAATGAACATAATCTACAGCAGCCTTCACGTATGCTTCCAAACATAATTAAAATGTGGGCAGTAATATATATTTAAAATATCTTTCGCTCTTCTGCCGTCAATAGAATAACCAGCCATATAGGAGACTACTATCTCATATCTCACGTCCTTTCAGTTAACTTCAACAGTCAAGCAGTGATCAGAGCTCTTCGGGACAGCAAGTCTTTTTCAAAACTGGTAATAGATTGCAGACAGTAGCTAAGCAAATTGGAATACCGGTACATAGTAGAGAATTGGGTCTCGATTCTCATGTAATTTTCACACAAACTTGCCCTCGCATGAACGAAAGCTTAACAACTTACATACTTAATAAACGGTTATGGCCGTCTAATAAGGCGAGCCAGCCGTTAAACGGCTTGCTATATAAACGTGAAAGAAATACTTTCATAGCTTCTGAGTGGGTTGTAGGCTGGCCTTGGAACACGCCGCATCAAACCACACTTCAATAAAAAAAGATACTAGGCCTCGGCTAAGAAGACAGCCTTTTACTAATGACGAGAGTTGAATTAGATTCCTTATTTAACTCAGTCGTCTATCCTTAGTTCAGGAACAATGTCTGAAGTGTATATAAGGCAAAGGATATACTCGAAGTATGTTTAGGATAGTTGTCTTTTTGAGTTTCAAAATCTTCAATCAAACCGAGTTATCTGCTATGAGAAATCTGCTAGTCTATTTCAGAATAGTAAAGTTCGTGGAAGAAACTGAAAAGTCATAAGAAGCAAAAGTGATACAATCTGAGTTGCAGCTTAAGGGCGCAGCTTGTTTGCCGTCTTTAGAACAGCTCTGCCTGTTTTTCACTGCTTAACTCCTGGACGTATGAGATATGCCAAAAGCTTTTACTATAACCTGAGTGTGTTCTTTTGAGGCAAATATGTAGAACAGGACTATTCGTATCAATGGGGATTTTTGGATGCTGCATCTATTCTTCTTTGGCAGAACCGCGATAATTGCCAAGCCTGAAGATGAACTGACTGCCAGGTTTGTACGTATTAATCCTTATCCTTATACATATATTTGGAAATATGCGTACCATACGACTTGATTGAAATGTGGCACGTGGGTACCCTATAAACTTGATCTTTTTCCGTGACAACTTTTTACGGGACATCTTTTTTGCGGGACGTGAACCATTCACTTATCGAGAACTGTGAGAGAAAGAGGAAAAGCGTGATCCCGGGTAGAGAAACACGATAGATTTGGGAAAAGGGAGAAGAAGTTGAAGCGAAGGGAGGAGCAGAGGGTAGGAGGATAAGGAGGGTTGAGAAAGGAGAGGATAAAAGGGCTTAGGAGGAGCGAGCGAGAGATCATACTTCATGTAAAGTTATGCTGGAAAATAAGAACAAAAACGCCTAGCCCGAAAATTTCAATAAAATGAAAATAAAAAAAATGTTTGTCCCATTTCGGCTGTGATTGACTGTACATAAAACAGCCCATCGTTGTAATAACTATTGTGGTTTAAAATTTTATTATTGCACATTTTTACACAAAAAAACCAAAAATATAGCAACTGCAACTAATGCACATATTATTATAAATAAATATGTGAACATATTTGAAAGCACCGTTATGTGTGAGCAGCTGACGAGAGAAAAAGAGCAAAAGCAAAATGGACAAGCAAAACATAGCAGGTGTATAAAGTAGCAATGTATAACGGTTGCATAAGCACGAAGCTGTCATTTCGTGACGTACTACGGAGCTCCGTTTCCGATTCCGAGTTGTCGGAGCTTTCGATTGTTTTATATGAATCCGGTTTTAATTCGAATTCCTACTGTCCAGGATCTTATATTAAGAAGGCTTATTCCGCGAAAGTTGGTGCAGTTTGAAGGATACCCTTTTTGTGATTTGGGCAAAGAACACTTAATTCCAATCGTCGGGCATGCACTCTCGTTCGACCATATTTTGTACTGAAGCATGCGCCTTATCAACTCCTCGCCGTCGTATTTGAATAGCTGCGCAGGCAATCCATCAGCGCACGCGATCTTGTTGCTTTTTAATCTGGGGAGGGTATTAGTTCCCTGTTGTTGTTGTTGTATTAACGATAAAGACATGCGCGAAGATTTTTCGGAGTGTTATCTATGTTGATGCTCCCTTGCCTGATACTGATCCATACGTTGCGGTAACATAGCACTAAAAACGTACTAGCGCGACCACCTAGGGGAAGATTAATATGACCACATTAAACCGTCTAGGCCATACTTCCTGCTACCCCCTGGTGCCATGAGAAACTTGGGGTCGCCAGAGCCTCGCCTGCTAAATATGTGTATGATACATTCCTGTTTGTAACAGGATTCCTCTCCCGTAAGTGAGGTTGACAATTGGGTTGCGGAATCTTTGAAGGTATAAAGCTTTGAATTCCATCATCATATATTGCGTTATTCCTGGTGGCTAGCAGCTCAACCTTCTCGCATTTACGCGTTTCTGTCGGTAGCCATTTTTTTAAGGTAGCGGTACGAAGTGGGTTGACTTGTGCTCTCTGAGTGCTGGTGTGAAAGGCGAGTTGCCAAACCGTTGGCAGTTCGTCGAGTTCCGATAAGCCAAATGTTGTTAAAGCCGGTTTCGGTTCTTATAAAGTCAATACCGTAACATTCTTAATATATGTGTACAGACGCAATCACGAAAATAGCAGGGACAATTTCATTACATTTTGTCGATAAATTTTATACCCAGCTGTAATTGTACGCAGGGTATTATAACTTTGATTGAATAACGGTTGGTTGTACAGGTATAAAGGATCGAGATAGATATAGACTTCCATATATCAAAATCATTGGCATCGAAAAAAAATTAGATTAAGCCATGTCCGTCTCTTCGTCTGTTAACACGATAACATGAGCAGATATTGAGATATATTCACCAAATTCGGCACACGGGCTTAGCTGCACTCAGAATAGATTGGTATTGAAAATGAGCGAAATTAGACGATAACCACGCCCGCGCCCACTTTTTCGATATCGAAAATATAGAAAAAATTAGATTATTTAAAATTTGGTAGGTGGATTGGGTTTATCAAGCAAAACATAAATTCCAAAAAATTTTGGATTATGGGCGTGGCACCGCCCACATTTGGAAGAAGAAAATTTGTAAGTTTAGCCAGCCGTTAAGGATATTAAATTGAAATGTAGCAGAGTCACCGTACTTGCCAGATTATATAGACTGAGTGAAGATAATCAAAATCGGTTAAAGACCACGCCCACCTTTCCTAAAGGTCTAACCTTAACAGAGTTTATAATAACTCTATGGTAGTTCACTAAATTTGACTGATATTCTACCTCAGCAGGGGTATGGTTGAGCTTAGAATAAAACTTAAACAAATTTTGAAAATGGGCGTGACCCGATAAATTTTGTGACTGAAAAAGTACAAATAAATTTTAAAAATGTTTTCCAAAATATTCGAAAATTCGAAAAAAACTTACAAGTATTTCGCCCATATCTGCCTCATTTTTTACCGAGGGGTGCTTCATATATTCTTCTATATAAAAAAAATTAAGCTGTGCACCCTAGGTAAGGTTAGGTGGTAGCTGCCCTGATAAGAATAGCTCACTTGGACAACACGAAGGTCCGTTGTGATAGCACATACACAAAAAATAACGGTGACTTAGATCTAGCTACTTAGAGAAACGTGGGCAGCAACGCTAAAGCTCCGAAGATACAGATCTCAACTTTGGATAAATTTTCGGGAGAGCCAAGTGAGTCGCGACCGATGTACTTTCGCCTAGTTCTGGCAAAAGCTGGCCAATCCAGTATAAAGTGATTTGGTGATCCCACCTCATCATCCTTCATACAGTTGCAGCAGGATAGAGTTTCCAGTATATTGAGACGTACCGCATGGACACCCATGGGACAGTGTCAAAACCCCAACGACCATTGATAGGTGACCTTAGTGAACCCAATTATTTCAGCAGACCTGCTGCCATCCACTTCCGGCCAGAAAGATCTTGCTACCCTGCAAGACGTAGCCCAACGTTTGCTGAGCTGACTCGAGGCCCAGCTGTGGAGGAACAATCCACAAGCGGTCAGCGAAATCCCGAAATCCCTACATTCATCTTCATCCGGTTTAGTTGTACCAATGCGGGCTAAGAATTCCGCTTGACAGTTACCTGGGATATCACTATGGCCCGGGACCCAGATAATCTTAATTGTAAAATAATTCGATGCAATCGCAAGCGAGGTCAAGCAATCCCAGACCACCCTCGATCGCACTGTAGTTGAGCTCAAGGCCTTGATAGCCGCTTGGCTATCAGAGTAGATGTTAAATTCCCTAACCGTAGTAGCACTGGATAGCATTCCATCCACCGCATCCTTAATCGCAGCAACTTCCGCTTGGAACACATTGCAGTGATCAGCCAATTCAAACTTACGGCTTACAATTAGCTCTTGACAAAAACCCCCCACCAACCTTTCCGTCCAGCTTCGACCCATCCGTGAATAATTTAACCGGTCTCATGCCCAGATAATTCCTCTCCCCCACTCCTCTCTTGGTGGAATGGCTGGGGTGAAGGTTGTATAAGGAGCAGTTATCGGCATACAATAGTCCGTTCTCTCTGGGATAAAGTCGAAACTGGTAAGAACTAGGTCATCTGCATAGGAAACCACCCGGCAACCATTGGCTTCCAGCTCCACGAGAAGCTCCACCCATCAGAGCTCTTTCGATTGCACCCGGTAAGACATTGTTAAAAGCCCCCTCGATGTCTAGAAAGGCACCCAGATCATACTTTTTGTGTTCTAGGGACCCCCCTATTTGATTTACAATCGAATGGAGAGCCATTTCCGTCGATCTGCCCTTGCAGTACGCATGCTGTGAAGCGACAATAATCCCCCAGGTATCCTTTCCCGTAGGTGCAGGTCAATCAAACGCTCAAGGGTCTTAAGAATAAACGACGAGAGACTGATTGGCCTGAAATTCTTAGGTGATACATGAACGACCCTATAGCCCAGGTTATCTGACTTTCCCGTATTGGAACGGCAGGCACTTCTGCATGGCCAACGACCGCCGACCATGCAGGCGAAGATCCCTGCGCAATTGGGACATCGGGAAAATGATTGTCCAGTAAAAGTTTTAGGGACTCCTCGCTACTCATCGACCAGTCCCCATCATCATCTCTCAGATACCCCAGAGGAGCGGAATTCCTAGAGAGTATTTTTCTAAGCCTCGCGGAGTCATTGTAGCCTTCTACGTTTTCCCAGAAGCGTCGCCATGAATCTCGCCTGACTATCCTTAATTCATATTTATAAATCTCCTGGCTCTGTGGAAGAGCCGCCGACTGGACGCTCTTAGGTTGTCAAGAGAATTCGACCACCAGGGCGGCTTGCCCCTCCCCCTGAAAGTTTTCACTAGACAGAACAGTTGAAAGGCGCTATTACTTGCCGAGGTGAAGTTTTCCACCAGAACGTCTATCTTAGACTCGGACAGGTTCGAACTAACGGTAGGCGCCGCAGGTAACAGCTCTCCCAGCTTCCTACAATACAAGTCCTAGTTAGTACTTTTAGGGTTCCTAAAAGATATTTTACCGAGACGCTCTTAGTTCACCGAGAACTGAATATATCGGTGATCAGAGAAGGAGTGCTCGTTTAGAACTCTCCAGCCAGATATCAGACCTTCCAGTTCTCTACTAAAAAGGGTGAGGTCCAGGACCTCCTCCCTTGTGCACTCTACTTACAGAAGAAATTCTGTAACACCCTTTAGAAGAAATTCGGATCTTCAGATAAATTTTCCGAATTTTTTTTTAAATTGGTTTTGTATTGTTTCAGTATCGAAATTCAGGTGAATTTTTCCTAAACGATCGGAAAGGAAAAACAAGTAAGGAAGGCTAAGTTCCGGTGTAACCGAACATTACATACTCAGCTGAGAGCTTTGGAGATAAATCACCATGTAGGAAAATGAACCTAGGGTAACCCTGGAATGTGTTTTTATGACACGGATATCAAATGGAAGGTAGTAAAGAGTATTTTAAAAGGGAGTGGGCCATAGTTCTATAGGTGGACGCCATTTCGGGATGTCGCCATAAAGGTGGGCCAGGGGTGACTCTAGAATGCGTTTGTACGATATGGGTATCAAATGAAAGGTGTTAATGATTATCTTAAAAGGGAGTGGACCTTAGTTTTATAGGTGGACGCATTTTCGAGAAATCGCAATAAAGGTGGACCAGGGGTGACTCTATAAAGTGTTTGTACGATATGGGTATCAAATTAAAGGTACTAATGATGGCTTTAAAAGGGAGTGGCCCTTAGTTGTATATGTGAAGGCGTTTTCGAGATATCGACCAAAATGTGGACCAGGGTGACCAAGAACAGCATCTGTCGGGTACCGCTAATTTATTTATATATGTAATACCACGATACTGTTCCTGCCAAGATTCCAAGGGCTTTTGATTTCGCCCTGCAGAACTGTTTCATTTCCTTCTACTTAATATGGTAAATGTGATACCCATTTTACAAAGTTTTTTCCAAAGTTATGTTTTGCATCAATAAACCAATCCAATTACAATGTTTCATCCCTTTTTTCATATTTGGTATAGACTTATGGCATTTTTTTAATTTTTCGTAATTTTCGATATGAAAAAGTGGGTGTGGTCATAGTCGGATTTCGGCCATTTTTTATACCAAAATAAGGTGAGTTCAGATAAGTACGTGAACTAAATTTAGCAAAGATATATCGATTTTTGCCCAAGTTATCGTGTTAACGGAAGGACAGACAGACGACTGTGTATAAAAACTGGGCGTGGCTTCAACCGATTCCGCCCATTTCCACAGAAAACAGTTATCGTCATAGAATCTATGCCCCTACCAAATTTCACAAGGATTGTTAAATTTTTGTTCGACTTATGCCATTAAAAGTATTCTAGACAAATTAAATGAAAAAGCGCGGAGCCACGCCCATTTTGAAATATTCTTTTATTTTTGTATTTTGTTGCACCATATCATTACTGGAGTTGAATGTTGACCTAATTTACTTATATACTGTAAAGATATTAAATTTTTTGTTAAAATTTGACTTAAAAAAAATTTTTTTTTAAAAGTGGGCGTGCTCGTAATCCGATTTTGCTTATTTTTATTTTGCACACATATAGTAATAGGAGTATCGTTCCTGCCAAATTTCATCATGATATCTTCAACGACTGCCAAATTACAGCTTGCAAAACTTTGATATTACCTTCTTTTAAAAGTGGGCGGTGCCACGCCCATTGTCCAAAATTTTACTAATTTTCTATTCTGTGTCATAAGGTCAACCCACCAACCAAGTGGCATCGCTTTAGCCGTCTTTGGTAATGAATTATTGCATTTTTTCGGTTTTTCGAAATTTTCGATATTGAAAAAGTGGGGGTGGTTATGGTCCGATTTCGTTCGTTTCAAATAGCGATCTGAGATGAGTGTCCAGGAACCTACGTACCAAATTTCATCAAGATACCTCAAAAGTTACTCAAGTTATCGTGTTAACGGACGGACGGACGGACGGACATGTCTAATTTTTTCGCCCAGATCATTTTGATATATAGAAGTCTATATCTATCTCGATTAGTTTATGCCGTTACGGATTACCGTTATGCGAACAAAATTAATATACTCTGTGAGCTCTGCTCAGCTGAGTATAAAAAAGAACTTTGTTGACGAAATCTGATACAAATTGTCACTGCTATTTTCGTGTTAGCTGCTGTATATGGGCATTATTTTACAATAGCGTTTTTGATAAACGGAAAATTTGGTTTTGTATTTTAATTAAAATTCGTTGCTTGTACACAAGTACACTTCATATTTTTGTTCGGTATTTTGGTCCAGCGTTATATTTGTGTTTTGCTTATTTCAATGTTATTCGAATTCCTAAACAATTTTTAAACGTAAATATTTTTTGTAATTTAGTTAATAACCTAAAGGGCTCTTGGCTTGTTTTGGTAAATTAATATTTTTGTTATTTTTATTTTGCAAAAATATTTTTGTATGTAAACTTGATTTTGGTTTATTTTGTTAACCATATACTTAGTTGCTTTGTCATACGAATTTAAGTTTAATGTTGCATACAATTAGGTGCTAGGTTGAAAGAATTTGATTTGAATTGAACCATTTCTAATTTTTTTCTTTTTTCGTATTCTATTTCTTGTTTCCCTGTTTCCTCGTAAAATCCAAGTTTCACGGCAAGTTCGCACACCAAGCCAGTCCAAAAGCATTGTGAAGGAGGCATCCTCGAGCTTAGGTTCAAAATTTTTAAAGTTTTCATAAAAAGTGTATCAGAGCTGTAAACCTCAAGCGACAAATCAGAGCGAGATATGGCCAGCTTGACTCGTTTAGTTATTCGAGTTTTAATAATAACAATTCCACATGCGCCTAAAACAATGCAACAAAAAGTCAGCACAGCAAAAACAATGGACCAGTGCTCTGAAGGGATCCCATTGTTGTTTTCAACGGCCAGTCCGCAACGAAGTACATTACTCTAAATAAACGCCAAAATATGTATAGGGGCCTGGTTGCGCCGTATAATTTTCCTTGGTCACAGGTGCTACCGCTGTGTCTGTAGAGTGCACTTCCTCTTATCAGCCGAAAAAACTATGCATCTCATTGGAACATCTAGCTTTTGAGTGTGGAGGTGATGAAGTCCAACCTGCTAAAATCAGTCTCCTTGGTCTCGTTTAAGGTGACTATTTTCGACAAAATGAAGTATCGTTCCGAGGACCATCTTCTAATGTAAGATATTTTCAGAGCTGAGTTATGTGCAACATTCTCAACTTTACTGCTCCGCTACTGATATGCGGTCCATCGTCTCTTTGACAACTGATTTCTTACCGTTTCCCATCTGCATCTATTCACCATTCTACTCCTGCGACGCTGTTGTCGTTCTGAAAGCATCTTCGTCTCACTGACGCCGTCGGTCGCCCGCAATTCAGCCATAGCCACTCTCTATCTTACCATTTTCAGTCCCGATACTCTACCAAGATTACTACTATTCTTGACCGCCCTAAGTTCCTAGGCTACTCACGAAATCGTCCACTGACCCACCGTAGATGTAATCTCCGACACCATCCACACTACTAAGTCTGTTGCGTATCGAGGAGCGTAGTCGTTTCATTTTAGCGATCCCCATCTCTTTGTATAGAAAAGTGCTGTCCTCCAAACATCTCAAGTCGTATGCTTTAGTGTGTGCACTCGAGCTTAACAAATGAATATTATATTTATATTTAATGGAGGTTTGTGGAACCTCTAGTTGACCATGGCTTTGTTGAGTGCTACCTGAGCCTTCCACAAAACCCACCGTATAACCCATGCTCTCTGGTATTGGCATATTACCGAAATAGTTACTTCCTCGATATTGGGATCCCCCATCCTGCACCATTGGGCTGACGTGTCATGTTCCACGATCCAGAGAATGGGAATCTCTTGTCAGCTAACTACTTTGGCCCTATTCTAGAGCCTCACGGTTTATGGTAAACACTTACTCTGCTGGTTTGTTAGGTGGATCAGGGGCTCCAAGCGATGCACAGTTTTTAATGATTGTTGGTAGGGCTGTCTTACTCTCTCAGCTTGTCCCCCTTGTTCACTGTTCTATCCTGTTCGGATTTTCCAGCCCCTCTCTCTCATAAAGCTCATTGATTTTCCGATACCTTTACGCTTTGATTTGGTCTATTTACCCACTCACATGCCCAGCACTTACTTTTCTGGTCCGCTGGATCGGTCGCAGCTCCAAGGCACTAAACAGTTCTTAATTATGATATATACTATTAGAGGACTCTTTTACTCTCTCTGTTTAAATCTTCCGTTCCCTTAACTTTTTCATCCTCCCTTAGCTGGCCGGGCAATAAAGATATCGCATAGACTGAATTTGTCCATAGAGTTACCAGAATTTGTTTGACGACCAAACGGAAGAACCTTATACCTTGATCAAGTGCCAGGACTTATTTTATGGAAGAAAAAAGTCCTCGTGGAAATTACTCGAAGTTTTCTGGGACCGGCCTTAGTTGCTGCTTCAAGATCTGGCAATTCTGCCGCCCCTGATATCTGTAGCCTGGACCTGGCGAGCGCAGAAAGTTCTTCATCGTTTCTTTCTGCAACTCACCCTTTCTACATCTGCTGTTACTGACGAGCTGTAATTTGTAAGCATGTGACGCCAGAAGGCTGTGCCCAGTTAGTACCATAATGAGCACATAATCTTAGAAAATTTGCGGCCCTGTGCTTCTGTCCATGCCTTTCCTGCTTGATGCATCATATGCAAATTCTGCCACCTTTTGATTTCTCTTGAACGGATTGGGACGTCTGCCGTTGATTCAGCCTTCCTTTGCCAACTCATCGGTTTTTTCCTTACCTTCTGTCCATCTATTACCGGGAATCTAGTATATATGTATGGTCCAGTCTGAGCGTAGTTTTTCCAAAGATTCTTTGCATTCCATTCACTTATCGATGAGGTAATGTGTGAGAATATTGCCTTAATCGCCGCCAGGGTTTGCAGCTTAAACACGATTCTTCCAGAATTTGTGCTGCTTTCTTCACGGCGTAAAAAGCGCTGCAGTAATTTGGCAGCCTGTAAGAACTAGCTATTTCTAGACCGACACAGTAAACAGCAGACAGACCCGGCACACTTTCGTTAATTTGGAACCATCGGCTTACACGTGCATTGTATATTCTGCCATTTCTGTGCCCTAGCGCCAACTGTACAGCTCAATTGTGGCCCTAAGATCTCTTTCGAAGCTCAGGCACGAGACTGTACATTCCTCCCTTGCTTTTGACCCTATTCTTCTCTCATCTTCCGTGTCATCATTACTAGACACTAATTGATTTCATTTGGTTGTACAAGCAGCTGCTCGACAAGCATGGATCACCAGTCTAAGATCAAATACAGGAAATAAAAACCATCCGTTTTAGCAGCGCATTTTGCTGTGTTAAGGGCACCATTACTTCCAAAGGCAGCCGAATTTACCTTCTTGCTGCAAGACCACCGGTCCTCATAACACCTTAGGCATCCCGTCCCACTAGGGATGCTAGTGGGAACACGATGTTTTGCACATTCAAAGCATTGTTTTTTAGTTTTTAATTCTAAAAGTTTTATATAAACTGACTCCTGCCTAAAAGCAGGCTACGAAACCAATAAGTGTTGCAATAAAAAAGCAATTAAATGGCAGACAAGTGTTTAATATATATTTTGATTTAAAGCAGGGGCGTAGCCAGAAAATTGCCTTGGGGGCCGGCGGGGTGGGGAGGGGTGGCGGTGATGGCGGCGTTCAAAAAATTTTATTTTTTTTTCAGTTAAATAAATAAAAAAAAATGTTGTCTTTAGCTTTAACATTAAAGTACGTGTGTTTAGAATATGATATGAAAAAGGTTACATTAAAAACTCAAGCGCATGCGGCGGCTTTTCTTTTCCATTTCATCTGAAACTTCATCAACGGTAACAATTTGATCACGGTGGATGCTTAGTTATGCACAGACGTTCACACTATACGCTTAAATGTGCTACGCTGGCTTTACTGTGCAAACTAATTGATAACATATTACAGTGGCCGCCGATCGCGTGCTAAATCAACTGTTTGTTGTCTCAAACTATTAGTTCTGATTCGCCTGCCCGCTTTATATAGCTACGCTGATCTTCTGTGATGCTAGAATTACTATTAGTTTCGCTACAAAATCGCGCCCAACTACGTGCGTGATGGTAGCGTGCTCTCTTTGCCTATCAATACGTATGCCTGTGTTTTGGCATTACGCTCCGCGGCATAGCAACATCACATATGTTAGAGCATATGATTTATTCATTATGAAGACTAATGATTGAATTATTGATGTGAATGTCTGTGGGTACGTCTCTCGCGCAGTGCTGGCGTATAGTCTGCATCCGTGTGTGCATCTTTCGCTGCCTTATGTTATACAATGCTCTCATTGAAATACTGCTTATCGTGCCTTGCAGATGCTTCGGAGTCGGCATAAAACATGTGAGGTCCTGTCCGGCAATTTGTAGTGGATAAAACTCAAGAGGATGCACGTTTACGCAAATTGAAGAGAATGCTCGGCCTTAGATCTCTTCGGAGGTTATCGCGCCTTACATTTATAAATATAAAGAACCGTTACACAGCTGTGTATGCACAGTTGTGCGTCGAAGTCAACAAATACAATTTGCTTGCAAGTTCAGTAGTGTTCGGTAAATTTTAAGTTCGTGTTTCTTGAATTAAGTTAACAATAATTGATTTATTTAAAATGGAAAATAAAGATACAAGTAAGTAGAAATAATTTTAATTAAAAGGCTTTTTATATATGTCGCTATACTTGTAAATAACTTAATAGTCTGCATAACCTTAAAACGGTGCAATTTATCTCTAACTTTGACATTCTGTAAACTCTATAAAATTTTGACCCCTTTTGACCTCTTTCAAACTTCACAAGTAGATTAATTAATAGATAATGTGTCATTTGCAATTTATTTTAAATTGCGATTTCTTGCGATTTACGTTTAATACCTCTTTGCTTTAGTTAACCTCGGTATAAAAAATTATAATTGTTTGAAATATGGCGAAAAGAATGCACAAAAAAGGACAATTTGATGCCGTTTGGAAACACTTTGTTGGCAAAATAAAAGATAATACAATTTCGGATGAAGTAGAAAAAAAAATTAAACAAACATTAAATTTTTTTTGTGTAAAATTAGCTCAAAAGTGGAACAAATGTCACATGAGGCTAGATATCTTCAAGAACGATGCGTGGCTAAATTCAGAATTGAAGATTGTGATAGATGCGACCTCAAAAAAAGGAACTCCAATTATTGGTCGTCCACGTCTGCCATTCAGCGAAAAATCAGAATTTGGAAAAAGAAAAGAAGCCGCAGACCTTTCAGCTCGGAAACAAGTGATTCCGATTTAGCTGCAGTCTTTAAAGAGAGTATGAAAAGCCCAACAAGGCCAGCAAAAATGCGTAAAATGTGTACACAAAATTCCCAGAAGCCTATTCCACTTTCTGCGGATGACGCTTTAGCTTTTCTTCTCGAAAATAATTTTACGAAAGAGCAGTACAATGCAATACGACAAGAAAACAAATTAAGAAACTGCGATATATATCCGCACTATAGCAATATTTGCCGCAACACTGAAATGTCGAGCTCAGGTTATAGAATCAAATGAGACCCTTGCCAACATTTCGTTGCAATCTATTTACGGCACACGGCACAAGGATTCGCTGAGATGCAAAAAGAAGTTTTCCTAGCTATAATGGAAGAGGAGAAAACAGATATTTTAAGCTCTGAATTAATATTGAGCAATGGATTTGATAGCAGCACTGGACAAGCTCAATTTAAGCAAAACTTTAATGACCCTAGTTCTTCAAATAGCTCCGATGCTTGTCTTTAGCTGCAACCGTTATTCCTTTAAGATTACTACTTTTATCGGGAACGCCAATTTGGGACAACCGTACACCACAATCTGTAAGATTTTGTAGGCCAATTAAGCTGGAATACACAAAGGAGACAAAGAAATTGTTTTAAAGGAAGACTCGGATTTAAAAAATGAGATCCAAGCTTTGAAAAACATACAAATATCAATTGCTGATGGAAAATCTGTTAAAGTGTCATTCAAATTATTTTAACACTAATTGATGGAAAAGTTTTAAACATTATAACTGGAACTAAATCTGACCAAGCTTGTCCCATATGTGCTGCTACACCTAAGGATTTTTGAATACTTTTGATTATAAAGTGAAATATTCCATGCAAAAGAAGAAAACTTAAAGTTTGGACTTAGTCCCCTTCATTGCTGGATAAGATTTTTTGTATTTACATTACATTTAGGCTATAAATGCAAATTGAAAAAGTGGCAGATACGAGGAGATGATAAGTCAATTATCTTAAAAAGAAAAACAGAAATACAAAACGATTTTTGGACAAGCTCAGACTTCGCGTGGACATGCCCAGAGTAGGTGGCTGCGGTTCACAAATGACCGGAAACACTGCTCGTCGAGCATTTAGTGATCATGAGATTTTTTCTGAAATAACTGGTTTTGACAAAGAGCTTATTTTTCGATTAAAATCATTTGATTTGTTTATCCAGCCAGTTCGAATAAATCAAATTTGAAATATATATTGCTTTGAGACAGCAAAACATTTTCAGGAGCTATATTGCTGGTTGCCAATGACTTCTACGGTACATAAAGTCCTCATGCATTCAAAACAAATAATAGAAAATACGGTGCTCCCACTAGGTTTTTTTGCAGAACAAGCTGCTGAATCGCGACATAAAATATACAAATCCGATAGACTGCATCACGCCCGCAGGAACAACCGCATCAATAACCTGTTAGACATATTTAATAGAGCTATGGATACATCAGATCCATTAATTTCTACAACATTTTTAAAGAGACGCTTACAAAAGCGGAAGCGTTCAACACTTCCACCTGAAGTAATTCATCTATTACGTAGCTGCGAAACGATAGAGGAATTTCAACTTGGCAACGAACACGATGAAATTAATGAATGTGAAGAGTCTCCTTATGATTTAAATTTACAAAATGAATTAGATTTAATCAAGTACTAAATGTTCTACTATAATTAAAATAAACGAATGAATTTCATGTTTGCATTAATGGTTGGAAAAGGGTTAATATTGATTTTGGTCTTAATGGGTTAATTTCCATTTTTTTTAACAGTATTACTTTTACTCTTGAAATGCTAACAAGTTTTAATATGAGTACCATGATTTTGTTGGATTAATTAGTTTCGCCACAGAAAAAGTGGTCATTTGACCTATAGTGCATTCAATCGATTTTCACTCATCGTGTTTCTCAAATAGTTTTTAATCAGCCTAAGAGTTGAAAAGGATCTCTCGTTCGTCGCCGTTGTTACTGGAAGCGTACACAAGATTTTCACAACATGTGAACATTAGGAAAAGCCACAGAATCGCTTCCTGTAATATTAATAATAGATAAATTGATACCGAAGTACCTCCTTCAGGAATAAGTAGAATTCATGCTTTCTGAGCCTATGCATGAGATCTAACGTATACGTATATAAAAATTCAAAAGAATGAAACTGATCGAATAGAAAAAAATTTTAAAAAAGTCATATCTACATGGAAAAAACACCAATGTGGTTTTATATTTTAAAATGTGAAAACACATTATTTTTCATTTATCAAATAATTTGAATTTTACATTTTGTAAATATGTTTTTGACATGAAAAAAAATGTAGATATTTCATTATAAAATGTGTTTTCCAAATGGAAAATAATGTCAAATTTGCATTATATTTCAAAATAGGAAATATGTACTTCAAAAAATGCTGCAAATTTAATATTATTTAAATGTTAAAATATTTGCCTTTTCATTGCGATGTATGTAATTGCTGTTGAGGCAAACGAGCAAACGCCTGCATTGATTATATTCACGCATGCAATAATTTGGTTGATTTTAAATCAATGTCGATTATGCTCTTTTAAGAAGTTGGATCATTGATGTAATCGAACGTTGTTGTGTTCGATTTTTGCTGTTCTCTGATATGTATGTAGACGGTCGTTAGGAAAATTTACAAGGAAACTTCTTTATGAAATTATAGTAAAAGATGTAGGATTTATGAGCTCGAGGCCTTGCTTTGAATGAAACCCTATGTTAATATTCATATATTTATTTGGTCGATATTTCGACTCCAATATGAAATTCATGATCGACTTCCATGCAATCTTGAAAATGAATTCAGATTGAAGTCGAAATATCGACCAAATAAATATATGAATATTAACATAGGGTTTCATTCAAAGCAAGGCCTCGAGCTCATAAATCCTACATTTTTTAAATAAACAAGGCCATCAAAATCAAAAATTATTATAGTAAAAGTTAACATGTTCATTTGTATATTTAATAAATTGCAGAATTATTATGAAACAGAATATGATTAAAATATACAAGTGTTCACTTCGTACATACATATGCTTGCATATTAAAAATATAATATCACCAACAAAGTAAATACGTAGCAAAATTATAAGAAATTTATTAACATAGACATAAACACATCAAATATTTGAATTGTATCGACCTAAAAAATCAAATGATCCTGAGGTAAGGGGGAGGATGGTTTAAACCCCCAAACCACCTCCCCCGTCGCTACGCCCCTGATTTTAAGAATGGCAAAAATTGAGTAAAATATGTCGAACTTAATTGTAAATGAATGTGAATACTAAAAAATAAGCAATTTTGAGAGGACTGAAAAAATTAGTTTTTTTTTAAATTCAGTTATTCAAATATTTGTGGACATTCATTCTTTGCGCCTATATGCATACCACAAAACCATTTTATTAAATGTATGCTTTATATTAATCGATACAACTAAATTTTTATATACTGCAAACAATCAAATTTGAATGATTTTTTGAATTTCTATAGTTAATTATGTTTTTTTGTGCGTTATGCACATTAAATCATGCATATCCAATAATTTGAATGCATTCGAATACGAAATTTTATTTAAAAGCACATATTGCAATTTATTGAATTCTCGCGTTTAGCGGAAGTTGTGGCGGAAATAGCAAAGCAGCAACGGAAACAGTGCAGGAAACGGTAATGAGTGCAAAAAAAATGTCAAAACTCCCGCCTAACTGCACATGGTGGATATGAAGCGCTGCGGGTATTCATGACTATTTTGTATAGTTGCATAACATTAGGCGCATGAGTGATGTGCTAAAAATTTTCAGCGCTGTTGCGGAGCGCAATTCCGCAAAACAAAAATCGGACGCAGAATTCAAACGCAGCCGGAAGCAATGCAAATTATTTTGGCGCGCTTTATTACAATTATTTTTCATAATTTTTAATTTACAGTCTAAATGTTGCAATTATTTTTACATATGTGTTTAAACCTAATTAACTAGAAATTTTATTATCTAATCGACCGCAAATTAAAATAAATTAAAAAAAAGTTATACTTACAATTTATTGCACAATTTACACTAAATAAACACATTATAATTTGACCGCTTTTTTCGGTAATTAACACAACCGCATATGTATTTTAACGCTGATTCAATAGTGCGCGCCTAAAGTTTGCAGCATATATGAGCGTCTATTTAAAATTCAATTAATCCTTTGCTGTCGGCTAGAAAAATGTTTTATTTACAATTGAACAGCTGTGTCGAATTTTACGAAGCAGTGCATTCGAGTTGTGCAATATTTTGTGTCAAATTTATGTGCTACACTTTTTCATACTTATATGTGCATACATATATATGCAATTTGAATCAATGGCTACCCATCAAACCAAAAATAAGGGCAATTACTTCTTGACAACATGACCTATCTTATATAGAGAGATTTTACTTCATAGCTTTATTTTGGATTCAGGGAGTACGTTTGTTTTTGAGCTGAAAGAAGTCATAATGAATACGATACCGAAGTTACTCCGATTTCGTGGCTTTTGACTGCTATTCATTTATTTTAGGAGGCTATTGGTGTATGCTTTCTCTATCCTTTTTGGGAATATTTTCGAACTTACAGTAGTCCCTGTAGGATTCAAAGGCGCTATGTGTTGTTTTGAGCTTAAAGGAGCTATAATACAAATGTATCAGAAACTGCTCCGAAATCCTATCACTTTTGTTTGTTTTTACATAAATTTTAGATGCTCATTAGAGCAATCTTTTTGATTTTTTTTAAGATTTATTAAAGTATTACTTATTTACAGATTCTTTTTTGAGGCGCTATGTATGTTTTTAAGCTTAAACGAGGTATATAAAAATAAATCCGAAACTGCTCTAATACCATGAGTTTTTGACTGTCTTAACTAATTTCAGAGGCATATTGGAGTAATCTTGTTTGAACCTTTTTAAAGTTTTATTGAAGTATTTCGGACTTACAGCAGTCACTTTGGGATATGTAGCGCAACCGAATGTGCAAACCTTCGGCTAATCTTCATGTCGCTACAAGAAAATAAAGAGAGTCATATTTGAGCTATATTTTCTAATTTCCTTCAGGAAAACCCTTGGAATTTTTCATATTCAGTCAAAATAGTCCCGAAAGGATCAAAAGTTGTATAACGCGTTTGTAAACAGTTCGATGTATGTTTTTAAGCTTAAACGAGTTATAATAAAAATGTGTCCAAAACTGCTCCGAATCCCATGAGTTTTGACTGTTTTAACTAAATTTCGGGGCTTATTGGAGTAATCCTTTGAACCTTTTTAAAGCTTTATTGAAATATTTTTCGGACTTACAGCAGTCTCTTTTGGGTTATGTAGCGCAGCTGCAGTTGCAAAACCTTCGCTAATCTTCATGTCGCTACAGAAAATGAAAAGAGTATATTTGAGCCATAATTTCTAATTTCCTACAGGAGAACCTTGGGACTAATTCAGAGTCACATTGAAATATGTAGGTCCCGTTCAGTGAGTAAAAATTAAAAGGAGAACGACGAAAATGGGACGAGCATCCGGAAATCTTCTCGGAGGTAATTCATAGAAAAATGCTAGCAAATCATTTTCCTAAATATATTTGAAATATGGACAGAAAAATATACGAAGCAGTTACTTCTTCCCATTGGGCTAGTTGGGTACTTGCCTACAGCTCTAGGTGGTTTAAGCAGCATAGCATGTCTGTATCGTAGCCAAAACGTTGGTGTGATAACTTACCACATAAATTAAACTGTCGTTTCAAACATTTCCAAATAATAATACTAATAAAAACAAAATCATTTTATTTCAAGCTAAGCTCGCACTTGTTGACAGTTAAAATTTTTCAAAGTTGTAAGCCAAAAAGTATGCAAAGGAACGAAATGTTTGGCGCAGTAAGTTACATTGAATTAATAGCACCAAAACGCAAAACAAATCGTAATAGTTTTTTTAACTTTTAAACATAACTAAGTCAGTTAAGCATAAAAAATATGTGTTTTTAAGTAATGCAACCGGACGTGTGTTGGAATTCGGTTCAGAAGTGCTGAGATTCATACTGAGAATTTGATTGCAATTTTTGCTTCTTCATTAAAAAAATTTGTTTCGTTGCATACTTTTTGGCTTGAATGTAAAGCAAAGTAATCTTAGCCTTCACAGTGTCAAAAAGTATGCAATTACGCTTTTTGAACTTTAAATATAATTTGGAATCCGATTCAAAAGTGCGAAGTTTGGTGATAAAAATCGGTGCTTTTATATTTCTTCAAAATATAAAACCATATGGTTATTAAAATATATCACAATATCAGCTGGTGGTGTAAGGAATGATGTATAATTACCACCATATAAAGGGCCAGACTCTTTACTGAGCTGCAAAAAAATACTGTTATGACTTTTTGAAATTAAAAAAAATATTGTTTCAATTGCATTTCTTTTCGGCAGACAGTAGACGTGGATGTTCAATATGGTCGACATTTAGCGCGTCCATGTTTTAAATAAGGTCGCCGATGGTTTGGTCGTGACATGTTAGGTTTTGCGAGGCGAAAAAACTGGAGAAATCAGCGAGATGAGCTGTTTATTTTTTTACAAAGCTCATCGATGTGTGAGCCTAGGTCTGTGACCATTACTGGCAGTCATCGGCGTTGGAAACGATAGTGACTCCTTCTGGTGGTAAGGAAGCTATAGTAGAAGTTAAACAGAAGTGGGGATACGTCACCACCCTGTGGTACACCTTTTTAATTATTCTGGGTTTAATGTTGTGCTCCTGAATTTCACTGATGCTTGCCGACCAGACGGATAATTTCATTTCATTTCATTTACTTGTGAATTATTAGTACAATAAGACCATATTTCGGTGTTTGCGGTCCACCCTTTGAAACTTGGGGAAGGAGGACCCTTCCAGGTCTTACAGTAACGTGGTTGACCATGTCAAGAGCCTTGACAGGTCTAGCGCAAAGAGAACTGTCCTATGGTGGGTGGTAGTGCTATGCAATTTTCGCAAAGCCATGCTGATGATTGGCAAGACGCAAATTTGCAGTGAAATAGGGAAGCAGATTGGCCTCACAGTGTCTGGCTACTGGCGATAAGGAGAGATATCGGACGATAAGGATCTCCTATGTTAGCTGGTTTCCCGCCACGCTTTAATGGCGGAACACCCTCGGCTATTTCCATTTTTCGGGGATGACGAAAGATGGACAGCGGACAGGTTGAAGACATGCGCTAGATAATCCCTTCCAATCCTAATCCTGTTTACCTAGTTTTTAAGCATCGGCATGGCTATGCGCCGTCTGGACTTACTGATTTAGATGAGCTTTAGCATAAACGATGGCATCTTCACACTCTTGCGGTTGATGGTAATTGGGACGCGCTGTATTTATGCTTGTGTGCGCGTCTGTTGGCCCGCCGTCTGACTTTATCAACCGTAGAATGCATTACATATTGTCGGCAAAAGCGTTCGCGCACTTTATCGCCAAGAGCCGATGGAGATTTGTCACTGTGCTTAGTACGGGTTCGATAGGGACTTACGGTAGACCATAGCTTACCTATATCGGAAGAGAGGTTACAATTCTTTAAGTGCTTTCCCACTTCGCCAGCTTGTGTTCATATTCTCTCGCCTAGAGTTGCGACCTCGCGGAAAATGTGGCCGGATTTCCGGGATTCTTCTGCGGGAATAAAACGGGCCGAAGTGGATTCAATGACCTTGCGGAAAGCACCTCCCTTTGACGGGCATCAGTGGGATACGGAGGCCAGCAAAGCGATTGTCAGTATAAGTTTGTAATCATCCCACTCTCCGCTCGAGCGAAATGAGTATGGTAGGATGCCAATATTTCCATCGGTTGCCAGTTGACACAGTTTAGTCCGCGCTCACGAATCGTGCAGAACTTCATTTCATTTTATTTCGTTCGCAAACATCTCGCTGCTGCGGTCCATAGATCGTGGTGGAATTGAAATCGCCTAAGATAATGCGAGTATCGCCAGTGAGTAGTGCGCTGATGTCAGGGCAGTATCCAATTAGGCAACAGGTGACAGGGGGGATGTAGGTGTTGAGGAATTTCTAATTATATCGCCTGACACGGACAGATATGCTTGTCGTTCAAGGACACTGCCCTGGGCCGATGTCGGGATCAAATAGGTTATATTGCACGTGAGTGGTGGGTGATAAACGCGACAGACCGCTTCAATTTTCGCTTTCGCGATCTTTTCTGTGGACGTTTACCAGAGAAGGTATGCAAAGCAGATACTTGCCGTGAGTGTGGTCTCTATGACCGCTGAATGCGGATATTATGACGTTTCATGAAATCAACAATCTCCGTAGTCTTCCCAGTTAGCCAGTTAAATTGGAGTTAACTGCAGTATTCTGGGGGAGACATCGTCACTCTGGGGGTAAGTGACGCGCGATTACGCCTGAGTTGAGGGAGGCCAGGACGCAAGTGCTGTTGTGGCCCTGGTACCGGGACGTCCCTGGGTATAACATTGGGGTACCCGACGTAGTGGGTTTGCGGCTTGGCACATGGCGCGATGAAACACGTCCGGATGTTGCCGTCGCTGAGGACCAGAACATCTCGGAAAGCGGCTCGTCCAAGCAGGAGCTGCGTTGGCAGATGTCGCAAACATAATATAAATATATATTATATATTCTGTGCTGGCAAACGGTGCAAAAGGTCGTTGGGACTAAGAGTCTGTTTCCCTGACCTAGCTGGAGCAATGTCTGTACTTACGACTTTAATTTAATCAATCATAGACAGAGTAGCTATCCTCTCTTCAGGAGCCAAACGTAGATACGTGAAGTGTAGATAATGGTCATAAAATGATACTCAATTTTCCAAGCTTCTAATCTTGTCCTTAATTCTCATCCATATTGCTAGCCAATTAGTATGCTTTGTGCTAAAACTTTTAGAATTTTTTATTCAAACTAAAAAGATTGTCAGTTGTTACCTAATCACTTGTGGCAAAAGAAAAAACACAAGACACATTTCAATTATGCATCAGACCAAAACTGTGCACATAAATTAAAATTGAATTCCTGTGCGGTAATATTTAGCAAACTCAAGCCAATGTCTTTGAAACCCAGGAAAAGAGAAACTTGAAATAATAGCAATAAGTCAACAAAGCAGATAGTTTTTAAATAGCTTAGTACTAAGTAAATATGGAAATGTGACTAAAACTGCTAATATGTACGTGGCATTCCATGTCAACCCAATGTCTATTGCTTGCATTTTTTTTATCACTGGCTACGCTGAAATTTTGACTTCTTTTGTAGCTTTCGAGGCGAGTTCCTATGATAATTTTTTCATATTTCGCATTGTAGCCCACTTGACGTGGTGGCAGTGCGCTTGTTATCACATCGAAGGTTCAAGGCGGTTGAAGCAACATAAAAATAGTCTGGAAGAACCTCTTTTCGAACACGGAAGTGAGTTGCCAAAACACTCCGAGTACATATATGCTATGAAAGGCTTCTCAGCTTCTCCAATTAATTGGGAAAAATCAGAAAGAGAGAAACTGATGTATTGAGGGTGAAGCTCGACTAACTTCCTCAGGGGTATATGATGCTACATATTATATTGTAACGAATTTAGGAAATTGCTGATTATTATACACCTTCTGCTAACGTTCGAATCGCTGAACTGTCGAATAAATAACTCCATATCTAGTATTGCAAATGGTCTTTATTTAGACTACTTTGGGAGTAGTACTTCACAATTATACAATTATACATCATTATAGCGTGCTCAAATCAAACTGATTACTGATTCCTCAGCATGCGCTGCTTTTATACTCTCGGTTGTCTCGTTCGCCAATTCTCCTAGGTCTAGTGTTTCACGAACATGTGTTCTAGACAGCTGCACCTCATGCTTGGTTACCCAGCTATATACATGTATATTTTAGTTTATGCTTTTCTTCTAGCCATATGATGTGTGAGAGATAACTGCTCTTAGCTGATGACTACAATGTGTATGTGAGATAATTTCTTGCTTTCAGCTGCTGCGTTATGTATGTGAAATATTTTTTCGTCGCCTTGTATATGAGGCGGCTGCTTGGCGTGTTGTGTGTGATTATTTACTAACAGCATAGTGATGTCACACATCGCCCACAATACATTATTATTATTATTATTATTTAAAGATTTTATTCTTACTAATCTGAGCCACTTTGTGATTTCACCGAGGGATTTGGACCGTAGAATCTGCTGCTAAAGCACGCTGCTTGACTAGGTAGTCTGCTGTTCATAACCTCACATCCCAGATGTCCGAGAACACGTCCTAAAAAACTTTGTTTTTGGCTCCCAGATGATTAAGGACGTCAATGGGTTCATTCAATATCCTAAAAATAATTGTGTAGACTGCAAGTGCCAGTAGACTTGGCGCTGTC
Source organism: Eurosta solidaginis (assembly GCA_029619165.1). Classification (NCBI taxonomy): domain Eukaryota; kingdom Metazoa; phylum Arthropoda; class Insecta; order Diptera; family Tephritidae; genus Eurosta; species Eurosta solidaginis. The sequence goes on from JARSSU010038842.1 coordinate 39,710, forward strand.
TGACATAACGAGGATACTCCTCATCCTCACGGATATGCCTCTCCTTCTGCTCTACCGCAACTTCTATTGCATGGATTTCTGTTTGAAAAATAGTGTGTTAGCATCCCAAGGTATCGGTTTTTGAGTTTGCCCATAGATGTCAGCTCCCGTTTTTCCGTCATACAGTTTCGATTCATCCAAAATCAGACCTCTGCGCCAGGGTTAGTATATGGATTCCTTGTTTCCAAAAGAGTTTTGTTCACACATAGACACCTCGAAATCCCGTTAGATTCTGAGTGTCGAGATCATTGCATCACTTATTCTGCTCTTTTGTGATATTTTGAAGTTTAGTGCTGCAAGTGTTGCTTCCTTCTCTATTAGAAGAGGGGAAGCGTGGTGTTTCTGCTAAGTCTCTAAGTGCATCCAGAGTTCGCGTTATCATCGCACCGGTGAGTGACATACAAACCAGTTGATTGCAGTTTTGTCATAGCGTTCTTTGCATGTGCGTGGTCTTCGCCACCAAACATAGGGAACGTAGGTGAATGCTGGCTTCAGTATACCATTTTTGGGAGATAGCCCACTGTTTTGCGTAAGTCGAGTGCAGGCGTAATAAGCTCTTGGTAGCATCTAGATGGGCATTCTACATGGGGATTCTATCCAGGCGTAAACCCTACATATTTTCCGTGCATTGAAAATGGGATATTGGTGTCACTCAAAGCTGGGCAGTTTACTTCTCCGGGAGGAAGGCACTGCGACAGTTTATTAGGATTGATAAACAATCCTTAAATATTACACTAACTTCCCCTGATGCGCAGGGCTTTTTTGATGCCATTGGATATTATTTCCTTTTTCTTCCTCTGACGCAGATTACTAATTCATTTGCATACCATTGTGTGTCAAATCCACTGCTTCCAGTAACGGAGGTCGTAGATGACTAGGGTCCACAAAAGAGGAGAGATACACACTTTCTGGGCATCCCATAGTGGCCACAATTGACTGTGTTGTCCCCCAAACTCAAGGCTGATTTTCCAAGTACATGCATATAAAGAAATTCATCGGTAAGATGAGTTCGCAAGAAACGTCCGATATAATAGCGCATTGATAGAGAAGGGAAATATCAGCCCAAAAGATTATGATAGAAGAAATGAGAAAAATCATCAAGAAATTCAAGGAAGCATAGTTGGTAAATGAACCATGAAGAATATGAGAAATTAGTGAAAATGAAGCAATTAAAGCACAGGAAATATAAAAAGATGTAGAAGAATGCCTAAGGAGTTGCCAGGAAAGTCGATGAACATAAGCAAAGCGACACCAGAAATGAAATGGCGGAAGTCATTTTAATTGTAAAAACTTAACTCTTGCAAAAACAACAAGTAAGGAAGGCTAAGTTCGGGTGAACCGAACATTACATACTCAGTTTGAGAGCTGTGGAGACAAAGTAAGGGAAAATCACATGTTGTAAAAAGAACCTAGGGTAACCTGGAATGTGTTTGTATGACATGTGGTATCAAATGGAAGGTATTAAAGAGTATTTTAAGAGGAAGTGGGCCATAGTTCTATAGATGGACGCCATTTAGGATATCGCCATAAAGGTGAACCAGGCCTGACTCTAGAATTTGTTTGTACGATATGGGTATCAAATGAAATGTGTATTCATGATAGATTTTAAAAGGGAGTGCTAGTTCTATAGGTGGACGCCTTTCGCAGATAGCGCCATAAAGGTGGACAGGGGTGACTCTAGAATTTACTTTTGTACGATATGTGGGGATTCATGAAGGTATTTATTTTTTTATTTATCTTAATTTATTTATTGTGTTTAAGTCCTATTGAATTTAATAATCCATTACCGACTAATGATACAAGGAAAATTAAAAAATACTTATGCCTAAAAGGTTAACGGTTTACTTAGAAAGCAGACTTCAAAATCATTACATATTCCGCTCTTTGTATAGAAAAATCCAGAGCACGGAAATTACTTATTGAGTTAAGCTCGCCGAATAGCACGCGTATGGGAGCATTACCAGCGTATTCGTTTCTGAAATCAGCGTAATAAAATGGAAAGGAATTTACACATGAAGATCTTTGGGAACATTTAAATCGAATCCTTTCAGCAAATACGCGCATCATGTAGCCCATTATTAACGTTTTATAAACATGAATGACAAGCACAGTTAGTCTACGATTTCCAAGACTTGAGGGCTTAAAAGTAAAAGACGTGCAGAGTAGGAAGGAATCGGCTCCGAAAGCAGTTTACACGGCGAAGGGCCTACTATTAAGGAAATTTTTTGAATTCTCCTCAATTCTACAATGGCCGTTTGGGGTTGCTTGGTCTCCAAATGAAGACAGCATATTCGATGTGCAGATCTAACGATACGTGTATAGCACCTTAAAGGTATAGGGGTCTGAGAATTTTGAAGCATTCCGGCCTTACAAATCCGAGCATCAGAATAATGCTTTCGACGTTACGTAGTTAATGTGATTAATGAAAGAAACCCTTTTGTCAAAACGCGACACCCAGGTCTTTAATCTCGTCAACACATTTGAGTTCCCCAGTTAGATATACTGTATTTTGTAGAAATTGTTAGTTGTGATTTGAATCAACTATTGGAAGCATTCGTTTGCGAATTTAAAGAGAGACATGGAGTTCCGGCACCACTTGGTGAACGTCTTATTATATCATCCTGCAGCTTTTGGCATCTTCTTGCGATTTAATAGCTGAGAATATTTTTAAGTCATCTGCATAAAAAAAACACTTTGCAACGAAAACAACTGCTGGTGTCATTATTCAATAAATATAATAAAAGTGGCCCTATTATACTTCCCTGGGAACGCAGAAGTCTGGCACGAACGGAACTCACCATTTTTCCCCCATCAATGGTAACCGCAGTTGGTCTATTACTTAAATCAGAACGAATCCACAAAAGAAACGTGAATGAAAACGATAACAGCTTATTTTTTTATCAGAACTGCGTGTGAGGAACTCTATCAAAAGCTTTGGAAAACAGTCATGGTAAATGCAATCACCTGTAGTCCAGCATAGGAGAATCTACACACAGTCTTTTCGCTAAAAACAGCAAGATTTGGAAACCGTGGACCTATCAGCAACACCGTGCTTGGTTGGTGATTAAGGGATTTAACAGCAAAACTCAACTTGGCATTCACCGCATGCTCAAAAATTTTAGAGATGTGGACAGCTTGGAGTTGGTCTATAGTTACGCACATCGTTCTTATTTCCAAATTTAAAACGGCGTAATCGAGGTGAGCTTCAATCATCAGGGGGGGGGGGGATGAACGTCCCCACCATGATAATGATTTATTGAAAATCCAGATCACGGTATAGACCAGGCTGGACAGTTTTTTACAACAGACAGAAGAAAACCCATCACAACGTCAGTTTTGGATAGGGATTTACAGTATAATAATATCTTACTAACATCCTCACAGGAGAGATAAGCGTACCGAAGTTCAGGGTACTAACGGCATCCAATGAAAAATCACCGCTTTATATTTATCATCCTGAGAAATTTGACTTAAACTCAGCAATAAGGGATTCGCTGCCTCATTAGAGATCGCGCAGGTTGAGCATCAAAGGAAAACTCCAGAGGGTACAATGGAGCCGCCTTTTTTTGACTTATATAGTTCCAAAAAGTTTTAGGATTCGATTTAACATATTTCGACTCAATATCTATAAATATAGTTATTTGTACAGAACTTATCCAATGACTTTTTAAATATCTTTAAATGTGCGCTTGTACTTAGTAAAGAATATATGATTCTTTGACCGTTTGAAGTTACGCATATTTATTTTTTATGTTCTTCAGTTTTTTTAATTCTTTCTATTATACGAAAAATAAGGAAAACACGGCAGTTTATACGGCTCTTTCGCTTTACCGGACATTTTATCCCACAGTGATTAAACTAGAGTGATTTGAACGTGGCGAAGCAGTTAGGAGGTATCAAGTCCCCTCCAGTAGCTTCGTCCCAGTTTATTGTCCATGAAAATCGTTAAATCTAGGAAAAAATCGCACCGAATTGAAGTTGAATGTTATCTGCCTATCTGAGTATCCGACGCATAACAGTAAACTACAAGTAAATGACCAGTGGGTAGGTGATGCCTACCTTGGATAATGACTCTGCATTAGAGCATTCACTGACTTCACAATTAATATTCACTTATAATACTAGCTCCAATCATCCTATTTAGTCATCTAACACTTTTACTCATTCTGTCTTTTAAATTGAGACTCATAATTATCAAATGAAATCAGTTTCGTGATTCAAGAAGACATTATTAGGTGTGAAGACCATAACTCGAATATTTGTTGACGCAGTGAATATTACAACACGGTGAATCTCCAAGCACGCAGAGGTGGTTATCATTAGGTTTCGTAAACGGAGAGATTATGTTATCAGCATGAGCTTTGTATACATCAACTGCGCTTCCCTGTGGCTCCATACGCATGCCGCGAATAGGGCGCCATGTGCGCATGAGTGTCATCCTTCAATCATGACCGGAATCTTCGCTCCAACCAAACGCAACCAGAGACCATTTCTAGCCCACGCAGCTTTGGTCAAGTAGTCGAGTCCGTCTTGTTGAGGCGGAAATAGTAAATGAACGGCAAGCTGG